>JAEIIL010025333.1:0-14460 GCA_018905715.1 Drosophila lini | reverse complement strand
AACAATACACATAAATCTATTAACAATATCTAGTTTGTTCGGTATCATTGATAGTATCGATAATATTACTATTAAAACATATATTTTTCGATATTTCGATAAATGACTATCTCTCGAGTCACTGTTAAGATACAAATATAAGTCTGTCCCAATGTTTACTATCCAATCAATTTCATTTAAATGAAATTATTCACCAATTTTCATAAATTAGGCATATTAATTAGACAAAAGAATCACTCAGTTGATGGATGAGAATATTGACAATATTTCATTTACATTTCTTATCAATTTTTTATTGTTGCTTGATTGGCTGTAACCTAAAGTAATGATAATAGCTGGTGGTAAAAATCAGTAGAAATCCAGTAGTCTATCCGGTTACCAATGATGCTCTCAAAAGCGAGGAGAAAGCCACCGCTATCAACGGTGGAGAAATAAAAACTAACAGTATATTACAACAGCAAGCAGCATCGCTTCGACATATAGAAATTATGAATAAAGAGAGCTCGCGGAGCGCAGTCGGAGGTGAAAACCGGACAGGCCACCGTCCAGACGACACGTCAATAGCAAACCAGAACACGAGCCCCAAATGAGACAAGTCTCGAGTTGAGTGGCTAATACGCACATTAATCAAATGAGCAGAAAAGTGATGGAAACCTAATTGATTGAGCGCGCAGAGCGCCCAGCTCAACTCAAATCGAAGCATGAATGGAAGTACGGCAGCTCGCCCGAGGGTCAATAAACCGGGCCCAGCTCTCGGCTCTTCCAGCCGATAAGCGACAAAAACAATTTGAGCAAAATATTAAAAGCAACACCTGCGTTGACCTGCTGTTAGCTCTTGGTTGGTCTAATCTAATGAGTCCCAGTGCATCATTACAAATACCATATTGTGTTTTAAAATAAATTATCTTAATAGGGTATTTACAATATAAACAACAAAGAATAAAATATGTAATAATAATTTGTTTCTTTGTGCCACTTAAGATGCAAATTTTAAATAAGAGAGAAAGACTAACAAGAGACATTATTTCCTTCCTATATAATACTTGCCCCCGTCGCCAGTTAGTAAGTTTCTCAAGCATAACCAAACAGAGTCATATCGAATTGCATTTACCCTTAACTCTGACGGTTAAAGCGAATCATAAACAATGCCAATTTGCGGGTTGGCGGCGCTTCAGCAAATCTGTGCCGTCAAAAAGCAACCCGACGACATTCGGCCAGATAATAGATATTTCAAGTAGAGTGTAAAGGTGCAATTTTGTAGCAATGTATGTGGGCCATAGCCCAGCCAACCGTTCAAATTACCCGATCAGCTGTTTTGGAGGCAGCTCAATGGCCGACTGGCGCCCGACACACGAGCAACGCGTGTGTTGGCCGGGTCCAAAGCAAACTGGCCACGGAGGAGGAGAAGAACCAAGCAGAGACCGACCGAGGCAGAGCCAGAAACACGGCCAGACAGAGACCAGTTTGGATTATTTTTACCATTTCTTGCCTATTTTCCTATTTTTATGCCGCTCCTATACACTGTGCAACGTCGTTTGCACTTGAAATGGATTATGGCAATAACCTTGAGCTTGTCGTTGCATTGGCGGAGCAGGGGGTGATGTGTGTGGTGTGGTGCGCTGTGCTGTGTGGTATTGTGTGTGTGGTGCGCAACAGTTGCCGCAAAAACTGTACAAATATGGACGCGCGGAACGGCTGACGCGTCAGCAAACAAACTGGTCGTAAATGCAAACAGCCGCGGCAGCAGCAGCAGCAACAAAAATCAAAATTAGCTTCTTGCCATTGAGGCACTAGCTGGCTATCCGGGGGAAGTGAGTGTGAGCGGGAGAGCTCGCCGACTGCTAACAACATTGACATGGCCAAGATTTTTTTGTTTCTAACTAGAGATGCTGAAAAACGAAACGAAGCGACGCTTGTTGACCCAAAAACTGGAGCAGCAGTAGCGACACATAAAATAATAATGATAATGGTCCCTACTTTACCACTCTCTTTTTTCTGTCTCTTGGTGATTTGGCTTAACTTCTTGGTAAGTTTACCAACTCTACCAAAACTTTGCATAGAACTAAGACGGTAATCACTTATTTAGGGCTACCAAATTTCTTTTAGTCACCAAAACTTATCTGGCCTTCTGTAGTGGTTTTTTTTGGATTAAATTCTTTGCACCAACGATAAGTCGACGAAAATGAGTGGTATTAAACCATTTTGTGGGATGTCTGTGTGCATTTGCTTTTGGATTGTCGTTGTTCATACAAAGAAACAGCTGATAGCTGTTATCAGGGCGGGGCAGACATCCTATCGATAACGTGAAATGGTAACTGTATTCCCTGAAAGTCGACATTTCAGATAGTAAATGTTATTGAGAACTCTATATATATGAAATGAGATCTGAGAAACAAACAGAAACTTTCCAAAACAGGAGCTAGCTGCTGGTATTAGTCATTAGTTTTCTAACCAAATGTTTGAGTCATAATATAAACTAAACAGGAAGCCTACGGCTGCGAGCTAAATTAATCCAGAGGGACTAATAACATAGATAAGCTAGAATTAATTAGATAACTATGAGCTTTAATAAAAAAAAAGCTAATTAAGTGTTCCCTGAATCACTAATAATTATTATTTTTAATTAATAATAATAAAATAAAATATTTGTATAGTCTTTTGATTTCAATATTCTCACATAAAACCCACAAAAACCGAATTATTAAAAATTATCCATATAAAGCCCTGAAGTTTCTTACTATAAATATCGTAAAGTTTTTAGAAAAGTTGTATACATGTGTTTTGTGCTGAGTATTTCAAGTTGTCTTGTTTCATCTGGACTATTTTAAATAAATTAATAATAATCTTTAATCCATACATAAAGGTCAAAGCTGGGTTTTTATGGAGCGATAATGGGTTATAAATAATTGTGTTATCTGCCCTATTATCGATTTCGGAGGCGACAAAACTGATCTCAATAGAGGGACTATTCTAGCTCCTCATATCGAAATGGCTCACCTTGTGTTGTCTTCATGCAGTGTACTCCGCTTCGGCCGAGCTTGGCGCGCACCACGCGATCTGTGCCGGACAGGTAAATGTACCGCTGGCCGGCGAGTGTTACGCCGTTGCTGGTGAGCAGGTCCTGCTGGTCAAAGCCGCTAATCAGTTTGGAGAGCTCCTCCTTTGTCACCTGCAAAATATGGGAAGATAGGGTTTTGATTAGTGGGGGCGCACATTGCATGTGGAATGGCTTATTGGACTTTTAAAGGTCACGCACGCATTTCAATAAATTTCGGTGCGTTCTTAGTTCTTACTCTGCCGTCATTTGTATGCGTCAGGGTGTGCAGCGGAGGGGATGGTTATGTGGCAGAAAAGATATTGAAGTGGCGGCGCGCCCTTTTCAGGCGCACACACAAAGCATTAATTTCTGTTAAAATATCAAAGTAATCAACGACGGACGGCGCAGCGGCAGCCCACGCAAACGCGAACCACCAACCACCAGCGAAAACCACCACCCATTTTGCCAACAGTTGGCAACAACACGCGTGGCCACATCGACGACGGCTGCCAACTCATTAACAAAAGGTGGTCGGGTCCATGCAAGTGGTGAAAAGGGATTTGAGGGGGTGAAAGTGCCAGGGGAGTGTCATTGGGCGTTTATAGAAACTTAAAACAAGTAAAAAGGATATGGCGAAGAGTTCTATTACCTCGAAAATAATCAAGAGATCTTACAAATACAAATATTTGTGTGGGGTCCAATTGTGTTGGATGAGCCATCTGTATTAGCTAACAAACACTGGGCAAGGATATAGAAACTTCGGCTTGAGAAGTTACTTAGCTTCGTTTCTCGTCGGTTTCGGAAAAACAAGTTTGCAAACTTGAATGTCTTGTCCGGTCAAAAAAAGAGTCACACACAAAGAAAGAGGGCGATAACGAAAAAGAGAAATAAAGTGAGAGAGAGTGAACGCGGGAGAGCATTCCAATGTCATTAGACTTGACCAAACCAAGTGCAGGAAACAGCTGGTCTTCAGAGAAAAGGGAACGAAAATGAATTTATAAATCGAGTGAGTGTGATTAATCGTTACCCATTTTCTTCCCCCCCAAACGGTGACACATGCGCAGCACCTCGTAAGACCACTCAAACACAGCATCGAGAAGTTTCTATTGAGCGGCGCGAGTGGGAGAAAGAAATTATAGAAGAGAGGAGCCGCATAAAGCCGGTTTTTGCGTACAAAGTTATGCCAAATATTTTATAAAACTGGCGTATACAAACATTCAAAACAAAAATCCATATAGATTCCAACAAATGTACATAAACGGACTTATTTTATTTGCACAAAATAAAACACATCTCTTGCCTTTTAAGGCATGTTTTTATTTGGCAAATCATTTTTGCAAAGGGGGAATACAAAGACAAACGAACGTCGACTTTTTGATAAGCTCCCAGAATGGCGTTCGCTCCGGAGATTTCTAAAAACAGTCTGGCAAGGCTCACAGAGCAGCTGATCAGATCGATCGCGAAAGGAAAAAAATCAGGTATATTCACCTGAGTGAATCATGCGAATGAAAAATTAAAATCGAAAAGCTAAAACAAAAGTAGGTAACTCAGGTAATGCGAAAGGGAGAAAAATAAACAAAAGGCAGATGGGAAAGCAATAGGAGATTATTGAACGAAAGTGATACGCGTGCAGAATATGTCAACCAATAAATAAGAGAGGCGAGATGGAGAGGAAGAGCACCGCCGACGAAGAGATGATGACGTTGACAACGGGCAAAAGCGGCTTAAAAACTGAAAAATTGCTGTGGCAAGACGACTGCCAACTCATGGCTGAAATCGGTTTATAGTGCAATTGCGATATTGTTGGAAGCATCGACAAACAAAGCAAAAGGGAGTGGCTGGAGTCGAATGAAGCGCAACAGACGGAGAGCAGGATAAAAGCACATGGAGTCAGGAGGAAGTCGCACACACACATAAAAACACAAAGAGAGCACAAACTCATTTATACAAAACCAAAAACGTGGCGCGCATATGAAATGCTCAAGAAATTTTAGGGCGCTCTCCCATGGTGACGCGGCATCGAGATATATACATACATATGAATGTGTGGATGTGTTTCCTTCATTTCGCTCCGATAAAGAGATTTTTTGCGAACAACAACAGAAGCGGGCGGAGATAAAAAACCAACACATCATATCGACTAAAACTGATAAAGGCACCAGCAGAGTGGGTAGTCGTTCTCTTCATTGTGCTCTTCCTAGGAATAGGGAGTGGGTGCATTATCAGGCATCAGTATTGAATAGTACCGGGAAGTCAACATCTGCACATTTGAAACTACTGTTGATATCACATTTCCCTCCGTCTACTGCCATCCGTTGTTCTATTACCGCGAACTAAATCCGAGCTGTGAGTAAGTCGGCGCCATGACTCACCAAAAATCACTAATGGCAATTTGATAGACGAGTGATTAAGCGGCTAATTGCCTTATGAAAATTAGCAATTTAGTGACAGCTCTTATCTTAACACTAAGCTAAGATTAGAAGATGAATCCCACGCGATCACGGACACACACAAACGCACTCTCGGGGGGTCGAATGAGAGCTGGCCTGCGCAGAGAGCACCGCTCCAGGGGGTGAACTTGGAGAGTGTGATTGAGCAAGAGAGGGTGGGAGTTAAGTTGCTGTGCTGCTGCGTTGCTCTTTATCAAACCGAAACTCAAACGAAATAATCATGGCGGCCATGCATGTGCGGCGCCTCCTTTGTGTGGGAGAGAGCGAGAGCGGGCGAGTCACACCCTTGAACTTGCGAAAATTCATTGTCAACTATGCGGCGCTTTTCCAGGGACATCCGCGGGAGGGATTCCGATTTGCCGTATCCGTACTCACCTCAAAGCCATTGGATTGGGCCCAGATGTTGCCATCGTGTCCGGCGATGCACGCCTTGGTAACGCACTGCGAGGCCAGGAGTTGGTTGTCCACATAATCTTGCCAGCTCATGGTGCTTTGTTTTTGGTGGTCGTGGGTGCGGATTAAGAGTAGATTGGTATTGGTTGTATATCGCTGGTTTACCGCACGGCGCGTCTCTTCTCTCTTTCGTTTCGGGGGTCACACGAAATTGGCAGGGAGACAAAGGAAAATCGCTAAGCTGACGATTTTTCTTTCTCGGGGTTACTAATTTCGAACTGCAACGAGAAGGGGGAGAGAGTGGTAGACATTTATTAACATTTATCGTATTGTATCGCATAAATAGCCAATCGCTGCCCCCCGCTAATTTCGCAAACTGTACGCTCTTCGACAAAGCCGTCTCATTCTCTCTTGGGCTTTTCTTTACTTTGTTAGTATCGCTGATTACCGACTTTGTGACTTGACTGGGGGATAAACTAAGCGCACACTTTGCACCAGCGACAAAGACGAATCGAATTTTATTCCTCCGAAAAACTCACATATACACACACAGCCACACGACACGAACAGGCGGCGAGGGGGTAGAGACCAAAGACTGAGACAGAAACAGGGACCGTCGTACGGCAGCTCCAACGACACGTCCGACTTGCACAAAGTGAGAAATTGAAATTGACTCAATTTAATTGAGGGATTGACGGTAGAGCTGGTCGGCGGCACTCGATTTATCGATACATCGAGTGCTTCGATTCGATACCGATTGTGAGCGCAAATCCAAGCGAGTGGAGTGGTTTTTCTGCCTAGACTTTGTTGTTTCTGTTTCCCACTGCCGGCCCCACTCCCTGGACCCACAACTGATCGTCAAAGTTAAGCGAGAGCCCACTATCGATGGCTTCCGATAGCGATTGTTTGCTTGCTGGAAAAACCCGCTCAGAAACGCCGCAAGGCACTCAATCGTGAGTCACTCTCTCTCAGAGAGCGAGTGCAGCCCGTCTGGAGCGTGCGTGTGTGCGAGCGAGATGGGCGTGTGCGGCGGGCCGTTATTAATCTGCCGGCAGCGGACAATGCAAATGAGTGAGAGAGAGCAGACGATGACTCAACGGGTGTTGGTGAGTGTATTATGAATCGCCTTTCCTGGCCGGCACAGATTGTCATAAATTAAAAATAGACCTTTAATTTCAACACCTATATGTGGGCGATTTTACTTATAGTTCCGTGCTCCGCCAAATTTTTTCGCACAACCGGCAGCGGCAGCCGAACTTTTCCCCACTTGACTTTTTGCACACATATACACACACGGACGCGACGACGCAACGCCGCCGGACATGTGTGGGATTTGCTCCTCGACTCATAGCGCGAATTCCGCGTACCAGTTGCCTTCGTTTTCCAATTTACCCAACAGTTGGCCAATTCACTGAATTGCAGGATTTTTTTAAATTCCCACTTACACTGTTCAAGAAATCGTCGAATGAAACTGAGTAACCGTATGCGGATTAAAAAAATATCTGGATCAGTGTTGCCAGATAATAATTTTGTTTGTCACTAAAAAATCTCAAAAAGCCAGAAGACGCATTACAATTTTAATTTGTAAACCAATTAAATTAAACATTTATCCTATGCTTGTACTTAGCTTAATATTTTAATAATTTATGGTTCGAAAAAGCCCCTAAACTTTTCCCTACAAATTCTTCTCCCCTAAAATTTCCCATAGGACCGTCAAAAAATCCCTAAATCTAGGTGGCCCGTTCGTCAACATAATAACATGTTCATACTACGTCACTGAATAAACAAGACAATGTGAATTTAAAATGGTTTAAAACAATTAAACATTAAAATAAAATATAAGTCTTTACTTAATAACAAAAAAACTTTCTTCAAATTTTAATCTCGATGGGTCATTTAGTATGAATCCTTCCGAATAATGTACATATATATGTTTCCAGAAGCGGGAAATTTTTTTTAATATTTCTTTAATCAGAGCTCTTTATTATATTATAGTAATTATGGTATAATATATACAATTAGTTATTAAACAAATTTAGCTATACCATTATTTTAACGACTTTCCAAAGTATAAAAAACGTTGCGTCGTATCTGTACTACCGATAATTTTAGTATATTTAAAATGAGGAATTAAGAAAAACGGTCAAACTTATTAACTGCTTTGTTGAGGTCCGTGTATAAACTGCTTTCTATTCGCCAATAATCAATATAGACAATACATCGCCCGTATTTTCAGTAATTAATTCATTCAGTCGACAAGAAAATACAGCATACATTGCATAAAAAACACAGAAAAGAACCAGGGACTAAAAATTAGTTTTTGCTTATCTACGTGTTTCATAACGATTAAATTAGGTATAACAAAAAAATTTTCGAAAATTCGTCTAATTTCTCTGCACCAAAATTCAAGCCAAAATATCAACTATTCAAACGATATATTCCCATTATTATTATAATAATATATTTATAAATAAACCAATATTTCATCAGGGTGACCAAGAGGTTGTGGTTCGAAATATGTATGGCTTTTTTAGGGCGAAATTTCAACCATTGGAGATTTTTTGGGGGAAAAACCAAACCTTAATCTGGCCGCACTGCGAGCCACCTCTTTTGCTTTTGGTTAACAAATCAGTAGCAGCACGTGTATAAAAAGTGCCAAAAAATTTTCAGAAAATGTTAGTATAACCATTAGATTAAGCGTCCGAAGTGTGGAAAGCGGCTGGGCGAACCCGCGGCCCGTCGGTGGCGATCGGTTTCAGGCAGATTGCAGTGTGCGGCAATAGAGAAAATTCGATTTGAAATTTCGGACGGTTGGAATATGTGAAACACAAAGGAAAAAATTACACGACGTCTGTCCGCGAATGACAGACCGAGACGGGAAGTGAGAGCTGCGAGAGAGAGAGCGAGAGAGCGTGGTGGTTGTTCCATTGGCGTTCTGCTGGGTGGATTTCGTACTGTGTATGGAATACGAGAATGCAATGCGAATTAAGCGAATTTGCTGTCGATGACGAAGGCTCGGCCGGCCATTTGCCTGCCGATTGACTCATCATGACTGGACAAAGACGCGCCGGACACCTCAATGCCGTCGCCGATTCTATCTTTAGTAAATTGCTACATCTTTGGCAGCCGTCCCCTCCCCGTAACGCGCCGCTCGCTCTCTCTAGTTCACGCACCTTAGGAAAATACGCCTGTCGGCTTGGTTCCTACTGCCATTTTCAACCGGCTACTGCCATTTTGCGACCTGCGGACGTTGAGCAATACTGGTACCGCAGTTACGTGCCTAGCCCATATCGCGCGACTGCTCTCGCAGCGGCAGCAACCACTGACATTGACAAACGCGACGCTAGGGTCGTCTCGCTCGCACACACGCTCAGGGGCGGGCCGCTCGCCGCTCAAAAGGCCGCCTAGCGGTCGTCGCAGCTCGCAGTCTCATTTCGTATTTTGTACGTGAAAACACAGCACAAACGTAACTGAAAGCAAAAACAGATTCGTCACCGACTGGCAGAAAAACAGAGCAGGGAACTCTCAAATTCTCCATTACTCATTTGTCTCACCGACAGCAGCAACAGAAATTGTTTGAGTGAACGGTGTTTAAGTCGTCGAAATTCCGGATATAAACCAATCTAGTCAATTTTTTATCGTTGATAATGTGAGTGCAGCTCCTGTTTCGCGGCCGACGGTTGCCAAGCGCGATTCGATGCGCTTCAACATAACCTAGAAATTGCGGCTGAAAAATTTCCAGCACTCCCCCCTCCGGCTCTGGAGTCCTCATATTAATCTATTTTCTGTCTCGTTTCGCAGGGATGATCGAACTGAAATTGCTCAGGATGGTCCCGCCGGCATGGACCCCGAGGGTGTCATCGAGTCCACCTGGCATGAGGTGTACGACAACTTTGATGACATGAACTTGCGCGAGGAGCTGCTGCGCGGCATCTATGGCTACGGTTTTGAGAAGCCGTCGGCCATCCAGCAGCGCGCTATCATTCCTTGCGTAAAGGGTCGCGATGTCATTGCCCAGGCGCAGTCGGGTGAGTACGCTCTCAAATCCCCTTTTCCCCAATACCCTGTCCCAAGGCAAATCTTTCGAGAATGTGCAAGAATTGATGATAAAAATATTTTGCTTAAACAAAAAATGACATTGGTGACTCAGCGCTCTGCGTCTGAAATTACTACCTTTGAGTTACGCTTTGCGCTCTCTTTGCTTTTCTCTTTCTACCAATCGCACTCTCTCTTTGTGTGTTCCTCTCTTGGCGTCTTTACGCTTGCGCGCCACTTTTCGCTGGCCAGCTGCATTTTGTAGCGCGTTTTATGGCTGCCTGGGCAGAAGAAGAAAGTTCCTGGAAAGAAATGTTGGTCAGACTTTCTACCTAGCTGTTAATGCCGGTTTCTTGCCAATTCTATCCCACTAGCTACCTAGAAATACCGATCCCGTTTCGCGATAATCCACTGTGAAGGATTTTGGAAAGGGACAAAGCGAAAATGAACACAAAGAGAAGAGAAAAAGGCCTACCCTTGTTAAAGTCTGCCTGCAACACCTGCAGATACAGAAAGAATTGTTTATGTACATTCTTGGGTTCTTAATAAAATTATTGCGAATTAAAGGAGGAATAGCTTATGATTAGCTGAATTATGCCAATATAATTATGTTGCTAACTAATTTCAATATCTGCATTGCTCCATCACAGGAACTGGCAAGACTGCCACCTTCTCGATCGCCATCCTTCAGCAGATCGATACGTCCATTCGCGAGTGCCAGGCCCTGATCCTGGCCCCCACTCGCGAGCTGGCCACGCAGATCCAGCGCGTGGTAATGGCGCTCGGTGAGTACATGAAGGTGCATTCGCACGCCTGTATCGGCGGCACCAATGTGCGCGAGGATGCCCGCATTCTGGAGTCCGGATGCCACGTTGTTGTGGGCACTCCCGGTCGCGTCTACGACATGATCAATCGTAAGGTGCTGCGCACCCAGTACATCAAGCTCTTTGTCCTGGACGAGGCTGACGAGATGTTGTCCCGTGGCTTCAAGGATCAGATCCAGGATGTGTTCAAGATGCTGCCACCAGATGTGCAGGTTATTCTGCTGTCCGCCACCATGCCACCGGACGTGCTCGAGGTGAGCCGTTGCTTCATGCGCGAGCCAGTTAGCATCCTGGTCAAGAAGGAAGAGCTGACCCTCGAGGGTATCAAGCAGTTCTACGTGAACGTGAAGCAGGAGAACTGGAAGTTGGGCACATTGTGCGATCTGTACGATACGCTGTCCATTACCCAGTCGGTTATCTTCTGCAACACCCGTCGCAAGGTTAGTAGCACTCTGTTTGGTTTAACCCTGTACCCCTGTTGAAAGTTTCTTCAACATCGGTGTGTAAAAATTGTATGCCAGACGCCCACATTCTAAGCTGCAATTTTATTTTTCAGGTCGACCAGTTGACCCAAGAGATGTCGAGCCACAACTTCACCGTCTCGGCCATGCACGGCGACATGGAGCAGCGTGATCGCGAGGTTATCATGAAACAATTCCGTTCAGGCTCATCTCGTGTCCTGATTACCACTGATTTACTGGCGCGCGGTATTGATGTGCAGCAAGTGTCGCTGGTCATTAACTATGACCTGCCCTCGAACCGTGAGAACTACATTCATAGGTAAGTTGACCCATCAATTTCTTCGACCAAGCAGTGCCTAACGAAAAATGTCTCCTCTCAGAATTGGTCGCGGTGGTCGTTTCGGTCGCAAGGGTGTTGCGATCAATTTCATTACAGACGATGATCGACGAATCCTTAAGGATATTGAACAATTCTATCACACAACCATCGAGGAGATGCCTGCTAATATTGCCGATTTGATTTAGATCTTTTTTCTGTTGAGCCGCAAAAACAACTAAGAAATAAAATTCTAAATAAAAAAGTGAGTGAGCAAAAAAAGCAGCAAACAAACCAAGCAACTGCGGAAAATCGATAACAACCGAGCGCAAAAAATTAATAAAGTTAAATATTTATTATTCAACCAACAATTCAAAAAGGCAGCAGAGCAGAGCAGCAACCAATCAACGATCAAGGACTAGACACTGACACATCGCTGGCATTAACAACAGAGCAGCAGCGGCAACTCCACCATCAACCAATCATGGCATCAACATCTTGCGAACGCGGGGGCAACGAACATCTCGCCAAAGGCCCGCTAAGAAGACCATGTAACCATTTAGTCCTTCCTTGTGTAACATCAATTTTAAAACTGCGTCGTCAACCAGCAACAACAAATATATACAAATATATACAAAAACAATTTGCATCTATCTAAAAAGAGAATATTTAAAGAAGAAACAGATTCAAGGCACCACTCGCTAAAACGGGCTAACAACTAAACGCAAAAGCCACAACATCTTTTTGCAACACCTTTGTTTTAGCGCTTTTTCTAGAACTATTGATAAAAAAAATATATTAAAAACAATACAAAAATACATATGTACACACTATGTTTAAATATACCAAGCCTAAGAAACAGAAACTACTAGACACGCCCACATTGCCAAAACATATACATAGAAATCGTTGTGTCAGCTGTAATCTATATAGACTATATTTTATAGGACATATTGGTGGAGGTGTGACTGTTCTATCTGGGTATTTGCCAGCAAAGATCGAAATATTTGCAAAGAAATTATTATTTTTTAAACTCTGGGACTGTCATTACAGTAACCATGGAACAAGGCAGTGCAGAACGGCATTTTAAGTTAATAACGGAGAATCAACGAGGGTTTTTGAAGATTAACTGATTCTAATGCTACTGATACCTTTGCTACCATAAAGCAGAAAATCCTATATAGGCAGTACAATTTCAGGAGTTCAAAGCAATCTATCATTATTATTTCGTATATTTACATAAGGCCTTTTGGTAAATAGTTACGTTGGACAGGAAAACTAATATTAAAGGTAAGTTATGGTACATCCACAAGCATGTACATTTTGGTAATATAATTTACCATATGTTTTGTGAATTAAAAAAACTTAAATTTATTCAAACCGTAACAAATTAAATAAATGGTAAATTCAGTTAAAGTTGAAGATCCTCTCAACACAATTAACAGCATAATAATTGAATATTTTTTATAGTTCACATTAATTATGTAGTTTCAATTTTTATTATGTACATACAATAGCGCTCCCATTGTGGTCAGCCATATAAATAGCACTTATCAGTCCGTCGGAAGCAGGACGACTCTTCGGAAGTCGCTGTTTGGAACCGGGAATTAGTTGATAAGAGTCTTTCACCTTCATTGGTCTTACATATAAACAGCTTCAGGATGTTTAAGTTCGGAACTTATATTTTCTTGGTCGTCTGGGGTCTGAGGCATGCATCCTTCGCGGAGGAGGACCTTCGGTCCGGCTACGTATGCCTCCTAGGCGAACCTAATCCCAATCCCTGCGACAGTTTCTGCCTCAACACATTGCTACCCCTGATTAACCAAATTTCCCAGGGCCAGGACCAAGGGAACTCTCTTAAGGCTGACATCGTAAATGAAACCAAGGCAAAGCTGGACCAATTGAAGAGTGAGCAGACCAAGATGGAAGACGAACTGCGGACCCACATAGAAAGCCAACTTAAGGTGCAGGCCAAACTAGAAGAAAATTGGCTTGCATTACAGACCAAGCTAGATGGCCAACTGCAAACGGTACAGAGCACAATGGAACACCAACTGAAAGCGGTACAGACCAATTTGGAAGGCCTACTTCAAACGATGCTGACCAAGATGAATGAATCTATAGTTGATGTCGCGGATCGCGTTATGAATAGAGTATCATCTGATTTTAAGCGGATCGGTTCTAGATATTTTCGTGTCATTGAAAAGGCCCAGGATTGGACTACAGCTGCCGAAACCTGTAAAACCCTGAAAGGTTATTTGGCGTCTATTCAAAGCGAAAATGAACTCACCGCCATCAGTGAGAATCTCGGGAAATATGCTTGCTACTGGTTGGGTATCAACGATCGCTACATTGAGGGCCACTACGTCTCCGTGGCCTCCAACAAGAAAGCAGAGCTTTTAAAGTGGAAGAAAGGTGAACCAAATGACTTGAGCCATGAGGAGAACTGTGTCTTGTTGAATAATGGCGAAATGGCGGACTACCGTTGCAACGCTTCGTGTTCTTTTATTTGCCAGGCGGACAATGAAATTTAATTAAATTTACTTTAAAAGTTTTTAATTAAGTAACCATTGAAAGAAATTACTTTGGAAATTCGTTAGTAAAATTATGTTTTTGTGACTTTTCAGTTTTTTTTTTTATATTTTTATAATTTGTGTTATCATAATTACTATAATTATTAAGATTTGGTCGGCCTTTCCAAATGAAAACTTGATGTTTTACCATTTGGAAAATTTTTTGTAAATTTTTGTATTCAACAAGAAAGAAAGCTAACTTCGGCTCGCCAAAGTTTGTATACCCTTGCAGATTGGTTTTGATGTTTATTTTATAGATTTAAATGCTGAAAACATACACAAAACAGAGTTTCATTAAATGTAACCTATTTTTAATATGTTAACAGTTTGACAGTTACAGTTTTACATTCCCAGCTTTACATATTCTCTAT
>JAEIIL010025329.1:0-11961 GCA_018905715.1 Drosophila lini | reverse complement strand
CAGTTGAACTGGAGATATCATGGCCGCCAGTTCGAAAAACGTGGTTTCGAGATAAACGCGCGAAGTTTGAAAAAAGCTCATTTTGCGAAGAACTTGCTTCAAAAAAAAGTCTGTATCTTCTAAAGTATTTCGAATTTCTAAAAATCCTTTTTGGGGACATATACACAACATCCCAAGCTATAAATAAATGCAAAAAAAAAAGTCGAAAAAAAAGTTGCCCAATGAGAAGACCCCCTTAACTCTTTTTAAAAGTACTTTCCATAAAAATAAACTATTAATGAAAGAGGTAAGCGCTACTGAATAAATTAAATGGATTTTATAGGTTCATATAATCGAGGAAGTGCCATTGGAAAGTCCTTAAAATATATTTGAAATATATACAATTTTACTTTAATACTACTAGGTTTTAATAGATTTTTAATATATCAAAAATAGAATTGGCTTTCTAAGCCTTATTTCGGAATCTTTTACATCTCAAAATACGCCTAGAAAAATTAGCTTCTGGTCTGGATAAATCTCTGATTTATTAAGTAAAATTATTTCTTAAATATGTGTTCTACTTATTAAGAACTTGCCAGCCTTTAGTTTATTTATCATGGACTGCTTAAATAAAATAGCCGATAAAAAAGGCTATTTTTCAAGGCGATAAAGAGTTCTCATCTCTCTCTTTTTCTCTAACCTGTCTTAGCCGTAATTTATTCATGAGATTTCCCACCAGGCTGTCCTCAAATTTGCTTGGCCTTCGTGGGGCCATGCCAAATGTTTGCCGGGCGCCAGAGAGTGTTGTGGTAAAGCCAACACAGCTCACCTGTCCGGGTAGAAGTTGGACAACCTGTGAGTACTAATTGCGATTTTGACCCAAATTCGTGCCAAATTACAATTCGCACTGGCGGCTGGTCGGTTAGGTTGAATGTGTTTGCTCTCTCTCTGGTGGATCTGGGATGCGAGATGTCTAACAAATGGTTCTTGCTCTGGTCGTGCCTCTGGATTGCCAGTTACCAGGTGCCAGGTGCAGCAGCAGCAGCAGGTGTAACAAGTTCTGGCCATAGTTGACCGCAAAGTGTCAGGCCGAAAGAAATGGGTCTCTGGTCCAGTATTTTCACCAGGTCTTCAGTTTTCCAGTTCTCTAGCTCTCGGTTCTCGGTTCTATTCCTGCTCTGGCTAAACCAGCTAACCCGCAAAAACCAGCAACATGTGGTTACCTCATTGGCCTGGCCTGGTCGCTTGGCTTATTTTCATTTCGATTTGTTTTCATCTGGCCAACAAACTATTTTGCTCTCTGGCTTTGGCCACTTAACCCAGTTCGAGCCGGCTGCGGCTCATCACACTCGTTTGGATGCGGCGGATATGGTCATGAGTGGCCTGAGTAACCTGTATCCCCGCGCTGTACCTCCGTTATATTGATTAAAATGCGTAACTTGTTCTGCGTTTGGATTCGGGTTCTAGCCGAGTTGTTGCTCTCGCAATTTACGGTGATTTTATTCGTGTTCTTGTTTCGTTTGTGGCCCCTTCCGATTGGAGTCAACGAGTCAACGAAGTGGGTGAAGTGCCCGGAGACCCTTCAGACCCACATATATCTTTGTAACATACAGACATGAGCTGGCTGTTTTTCTGAAGGTCGCCCTGAATTTTTGGTCTTTTTTTTTTGGGCGCTGTCAGGGAACGTGATTTGCTTACGCTTTCTTTTGGAATGCGATCGCTCAGGGGGAGAAATTTCTGGCGGGAGATGAGGGAGGACCCACGCCCACGCCTCACGGATTTGGGTCAATGGAAACGAGATTGAAACTAGCTTTCAAGATTGGCGGAATTTCGCTAACATAAAATGCCAACTTCTAGGTGACCCAAACAAAAAGGAGTACATGTATGAGTGCGAATTCCAAATAATGACAAGTTTGTGAAAAGGTAAAGGCTTTACATTCATGACTCACAATAAAAACTGAGGTGTTTGAAAGAAATTTCGCGGTAATTAATTATTTTCGAGTTAATTCCATTTTCGCCAGAAGAGGTAGTAAGTATCCAACTTAATCCCTAAATACGAGTGTCACGATCGCCATTCAAAATATTTTAAGACAAATCAAGTAAATCCCTTTCTTTAACTTACCCAAATTGGCATAGACATTGTCGGCCTTCAGCTTGACGGATCCAGAACCATTACCCGAAGCCAGGACGGTGGACTCCACGCTGCTGGCACTCAATGTGGCCGTCAGCTCCGTCTTCTGCTTGCGCCGCAGCTCGGCACTCTTGGGCGGCGGAGGACGTGCCGGCTTGTTGGCCTCATGGGCGCGCTGTCCCTCGCTGGCACTGGAGCGTAGAGGCGGAGCTGGTGGCTTCGCTGTGACCACGGCCACGGTCTGCGCCGACACAGAGTCACTGGTCTTGGTTATGTCCTTCACCACCTCCACGGCCGTGGGATTGATGTCAATGGGATGGATAATCACCAGGCGGGGCTTGCCAGAGGCACTGCCCTCCTCCGTGCCGGTGCAGATCTCCGTGTAAATACTCGACTCTTTCTTGTTCAGAGATTCTCCGGACTTGGCGCCACTGCCATTGTTGCTGCCCATGCGCAGAAACTTCTTGATGGAGAATTTAGACTTTTGCTTCTGCGGCGGCGAGGCCGATGGCGACGACGACTTCTTGTCGAGACCAGCTGCGGCCAGGCACTCCTCCGACATGGACAGGTGACGCTGATTGCGGGGCGTTGGCTCTGGCGTCATCGGCTGCTTCAAGCTCAGCACCGAGCTGGCGGACTGCAGCTGCAGCTGCTTGGCGGCATTGGCGCGTTGCATCACGAAGGTGTTGAGGCTGCGGAATTTGGGATTGATCACGGCCCGTTCGCGCTTGTCCTTCTCCCGGATGACAGGTGCTGCTCCGGCCGCCGGCAGGGCGGGTTTCCTGGTGTACAGGCTGCTATTGTTGGCAGAGGGTGACCCTGTCACTGTGGCCGATCCTGAGACTGCTCCTGAAGCAGCTCCAACGGATGCTGATTTATCTCCGGATGGTGAATCACTCGAGCCCGGTGACGTGGCCTTTTCCGCTGGCTTTGCGGCCGCTTTCGTCGCCTGCTCGAACTCAACTACCAGACTGTAGTCCCGCTCCGGCGTGGGCGGAGCGCTCAGTTTCGGCTCCGGCGGCGGATTCGGGGCCTTGCCCTTTTTCAGCTTGGCCTCGTCAGCGGCTAGACTCTCTTTGGCCAAGAGCAGACTCTCGCTGGACTTGGAGATGGCCGACTGCAGCTGGCTGATGAACTGCTGCTCGGCGCAGCTGGGCTGTCGCTTGCCCAGGAAGCTCTTCAGCGGCGAGTGGTTACTGGAGTTGGTGCCAGAGATGGAGCTGGAATTGCTGGTGTTGGTCACCAGTGGCTTCACTGGCAACTCTGGCTTCTTGAGGCCATGCAGGAACGAGGGCCGGGCATCAATCTTCATTGGCGGAGGCGGCGACTTGGGAAGGGCGGGTAGCACCTGCTGCTCTGGCTGCTCCTTCTGCTGCTGCTGCTGCTTCAGCTCCAGGCTGTTGTCCGGATCGGCGCTGCCATCTGGCTCGCCGTGGAGCTCTCGACTCTTGACTGCCGGCTTAGCCCCCGCCTGATCCCCCACTTGGATGTCCTCGTAGTCCGAGTTGTTGGTGCTCGCACTGAGCTTCTTCTCCACCAGAAGCTGCTGGTTACCTGCTCCCTTGGCGGCGCCCAGGTTCTTGTACTCGCTGCCCAAGCTGATACCGATTCCCGAGTCCGACTCGCTGCGGATCATGTTGTAGGCATTCTCCTCATCGGAGCTCCCATCAAAGCTGCTGCCCGTGGAGTCGAGAGCATCATCCGAGCTGCACTTGGTCACGATCAGGCCATCGGAGGTGATCTTGCTGGTCATAAAGTTGCCCTCGTGCAGGTTGTAGCTGGCTGCCCGCGTCTTCGAGCTGAGCAGCATGTCCGTAATGTACTGCGAGCTGGAGTAGTGCGAGTTCCCAGAGGCATCCGTCTGGGCGGCAGTGGCCACGCCCACCTGCTCCGAGTACTTGCCATCGGGCAGGTTCTCGTAGCTCAGCTGAGTTTCCACCACGTCGTAGTAGGCGGACACCCCGTTCTCAGTGTCCGAGCAGTTGCTGTCCGTGTCCGAGTACTTGTGGCACACGTTCACCTTGGGCTTGGCCTGGTCCCGGGTGATGGGTGCATTCCGTGCGATGGGCTTCTTAAGGTCAAGAAATGGCTTCGGCGCGTCGCTTAGGGCACTCAGCTCGAACTTGATTTTGTTGCTGGTGCCGGTAACGTGGCTGCTAACGCCTCCGCTTCCGCTGGCAGAGGCTCCGCTAGTGGTTCCGGTCTCGCTCTGCTTGTGGTTCTGCTCCAGCGTCTCGGAGATCTCGTCCAGCAGAGACTTCTCCATGGCCCGCTCGATGGGGGGACTGTCCTTTCCGTCTCGCGAGGATGTGGTAGTGGCCACTGTGCTAGCTGCTGTTGTGGTTGTGCTGCTCTTGGTCATGGTCAGCGTGGGCGTCAGGGTGGTGGTCACCTTTTTGGTGACACTGGCTGTTCCTGTACTGGTGGTGGTGCTGCTACTGCTGCTGCTCTTGATGGCTGTTGTGGTAACGGTGGCTGGCTTGGCCTTGGCTGGCGTTGCTCCTGCGGAGGATGTGACTGCTGTGGCGGTGGCACTTTTAGCAGCTGTAGAGGCAGCACTCTTTCCTAGGGGCTGTCCGAAGGGCATCACATTGATCGTGAGGGTTTGCTTCTTGCCCTCCTTGTCCACCTGCGGAGCTCCCAGCTTTAGAGCGGCAAAGGACTTTTTAATATTGTCCTCGGCATCACCCAGCAGGTTGCCATTGTTCATGTTGAAGTCTGTGTTGGCCCTAGTGATCCTCTTTAGCTCCACCGTCTCCTCGTCATCCGTCTCCGTGATGGCCATGTCGTCGTGCTCGTTGCCCAGGTTCATAAAGTCGTGATCATCGTCGTCGTCATCATCGTCTGACCACTCGCCCCCATAGCCAATGATCTCGTGCAGCTGCTTGGGAAAGCACACCTTGCCAGTCTTGGAGCTCCCAGACTTGCTAGAGCTGGAGCTGGAGCCGGAGCCTGAGCTGGAGCTGGTCAGTCTCACGCCAAAGGCCTTCTTGATGATGCTCTTGGCCGGCGTCTTGTGTTTGTTGGGATAATCTGTCTTCACTTGACTCTCAGCCTTGTGGCTGCTGCCACCGGACTTGGAGGCGGCTGCTGCGGCAGCTGCCTTGTGCTCGTCCTTGGACTTGAAGCAGTTCGAGCAGAGGTCCTTCTTCCAGGCGTTCTGGGTGAAGTGCGCACAGATGGAGGACGACATCGTGGAGGCTTCTCGTTGCTCGTTGTCGACGAACAGCCTTAGGCCATATTCTGTAATGGAAAAAAGCAGTCGTGAGTTATGGCTTACAGATGATGATGGTGATGATGGTGATGACGCGATGGTTAGTTCATAAACCTAAACTTTCGTTTGCAAAAAAAAAAGAAATTGCGCAATCTCACTTAAGTTAACTTAACTTTCCCTGCCTGCAACACAATTTCTGGCCTGGCTTCTGCCCCATGACTCAATATTGATTGAGTGGAGAAGCTGGGCCGCCTGGCTGTGGCCAAATCATGGCCACAGACTGCCACTTGGTCAGGCGGCCGGCTTATCAATCAATCTTCATCTTGATAATGGAATTATTGAAATTTAACCAACGATGATGATGTGGCTGCCTGCTCCCTCTCTGGGAAGTTGCCTTCTGTTGGGGATTTGGTGGCTCGATAGTTTGGCACTGGGAGTGCACTGTGACAGCCACATAATTAACTCTGATTGTCAAGCATTCGACAGGCGGCGGCGGAGGCCCTCGATTGCCGTTGGGTAATCGCAGCTGCCACCGCACTTGGCAGATTGTGTTGTTTACTTTGTTTTTCCATGAAAATGACTTTCTAAATGCAACAACCCAACCCCAAGCTGCACATGCTGTTGTTGCATGTTGACTCTGTCGCAGTTGGTGTTCAGCGAAAAACCAAGGAAGTTCCACAAATCAAACGGCGGACGGACGGACAAAGTCATTTATGGCTTTGGAAGTGACTGCTTTATTTGGCCAGAGAGGCGGCAGAGCTTCTAGAAATGATTCAAAGGCAAACTGGTTTCCTTCTAAGGAGTTAAGCCATAAATTTTGATAATTTCCCAAACCGAAATAGAGAGAACGATTTGTAATTCCGTGAAATTTCCTGTGTAGAACTTTATTGGGGTTAATTTAATGAGTGTAGTAGTTTCAGAGATCTTTAATGGACAGCTTTTTATTTTTCTAAAAACTTAATGGAGCTTTGATGATTACTAATTTTGTGAATGTGAAACGGAACACTAGTTGTGTACACTGAAAATAAACTTAAGGGAAAACAAGAAACTAAGGAATTGATAGAATAATATAAGGTAGACTTGACTGGAATGCTTTTATTCAATATTTAAACTTTAAAAATGTATTCTAAGTTTATCATCATGAAAATATTTTTCATGGAAAAAAGTAGTCTTCTTAATTTATTTTGCATATCATGCTATATAACTTTTTTTTACTGGAAAATACCTCTAACAATGTCAATTTTTATTAGGTGAAATATAAGTTACAAAATCTTATAAAGAATTCTCATTCCTACCAAATTTTTCTCCGTGATTATAATGTTCTGTATACCGTTCTTTAACGCCTTCCCAAAATTCTCACTTCCATTAGATTCTTGTACTTTTTCTTGTGATTATTCCCGGAGGCATATCATTCGGGAAGATCACATTACACTTCACCAATTTATGACTGTTTAGCCGGAAGATCTTCTGCCAGATTACCAAACCCAACGCTTCTGTTGGGTGTTTCTTCCGAAACACTTCACACAACGAACCGACAGCCAAACAATGTAATGCTTTTGAGGTCTTTAAGCCATTTACTTCCCCATATGGCGGCCAGCATTGGGACGCAAGTGTGTCACATTGGCCAAAACACGTAGTTAAGGTGCCTAATTGGGAAAGTGTTGCTGGTGCGGCGATGATGTTGCTGCGACAACACCCACAGCGGAGCAACAATGGAGATGACAACAGCAGCCGGCACAGCAACAGCAACAATAACACTTTTTGACTGCTTTCGGTTAACATTTATCAACGCCAGCAGCGCACCAAGGAAAGTTGACCCATTGTTAACCCATTGTTGCCGGCGTGCTCGACTTTTGTTGCTGTTTTGCTGGTTCAGTGATGAGAATTTGTACTTTTTAGAGGCAAAGAGAAATAATGTCAAGCAGATTCTGTTTGGAAATCTTTTTTAACTATTTAAAAAAAAAAATAAAATGAATTAAATTCAAGTTACATTATCTCTGCCTACCTCCGAAATGTTGGTCTTCCAAGTCGTATAAGCCTGATATATCAGAAACATATGACAATTTGTACTTTTTAGAGACAACGAGGAATTTGTCAATCATATTCTGTTAAGAAATCTCTTCAAACTATTTTCAAAAATGAGTATTTTTTTTTAGTATCATTATCGTTAAACTATTCGTTCGTCGAGCCGGATAAGAAGGATGGCCGGGTTAATGTCAGAATCAGCTTTTAAACTAAGCCTGTTGCATATCTTTGCCAAGCATTTTGGCAAGAAGCTTTGTTTATAATTTGTTAATTATTAATTTAATAATCTAAAACCTTTTTGAGTATTTTTTAATGGTTTTTGAATCCATTTTCTGGCAGCACTATTGCCTTTGTTGCTGATGTTGCTTCTGTTACTGCTGGCTGTGGCACGCTTGATTTCTGCATCTGCATCTGCTGTTAGATTTGCAGTTTTGGGTCAGCGTTTTGACTTGACGTTAATATGCATAAATCTCGGCTTTGTGCAACGCGGTCGCAGAAACAATTGGCATCGCATGGAGTGGGGGGATGAGGGAAGGGTGCCCCTCGGCCTGGCTATAGCAAATTGCATAACTGCGCGGGCTAAATGTTGCTACCGTGTTTCTCTGCTTTTTGTATTTTTTTTTGCCCGCGTTGTTACACATAAATTTTAGCCTCCGCTCGCGGTTTTCGTTACCGTTTGTTTTTCTCTCCTCGGCAGCCGCTGCCTTTTGTTAATTGTTTGCATTTTTTCTTTCACTCATTTGCATTCGATTGCGGCATCGATTGGCCATTTATTTATGGCCACAACAAACAGCATAAAAACCAGGCGAGAGAGTTGTGCCCATTCTCATGGAAAGCAAGTGGAGCGGCGATCTCAGAAGGAGGAGCATTGAGCGAAAAACACACACAATTGAGCGAAACGGAGGCGATTTGGAAAACTGTCAAAGGCAAAAAAGAAATGCTGAAAATGCCCAACAAATTGTTCAGCCCATTTGACCATATAAAAGCCGTTTTTGCCAAGATGAAGATGGTGGTGTGGCATCGCCTTCCACTCGAATTGGAATGCAGCAGCAACATCGCCGCCAATCGACAATCGGACAGCATATCTCTAAGCTATTTTTTTCAAGTTGGCTTGAGCTGTTGGCTGTGGCATCAGGAATGCTGTTTCCCCCGGTGAGATTCGCTGGCCGGCGAAAAGAGAGATATCAGAGGCGTGTTGCAGCAAAAGTGTTACACAAATAAATCTACATAAATTGGCCGAAAGCAAGCACTAAACTCCCGACCGAAATGGCCAGGATGCGGCATCAGCTCGTTAGCCATGTTTGCTGTCCATCTAAGGCGGAATGGATCACCTGGGAAACGGTAGGATTGTCTTGTCCTGTCCGTGGGCGTTACAAATTAATTGATGCCTCCGTCTGGATCTGGATCTGGATTTGCATTTTGCATATATAAACACTCGATACCCGCGAAAATGGCCGTTAACGAAACCCGTTCCCATTCGTTACGGCGGCAACCCATTTTGTTGTTTTGCATTCTGGCGTCGCTCTCTACTATATATATATTTGCCTTAATCTCTGATCGGATCGGATATTGTGTATGCCGCAAAACACAGTTAGCTTGACCGCAGGCGGCAGTCTGTCGAATGAGGCCAACAGGTTTTTATTTATTTTTTTTTGGCCAACAGCAAGGCAAAAGTTCTGCAGGCTATTCTAGCCATCATCATATCCTAGTTCTAGTCGCGTGGAATGAAAGGTAAGCTGGATTTGGGATGAGGTTTGTAGTCTTAAGAATTAGGAAATTGGTGAATTTAAAGCAGAACTTATAGATTTTATTTAAGAAATTAATTTTAAAAAAAGTTTAGGATATCAAGAAATTCAGTGACTTCTATATCACATTCCATTTTAATTTTAATTATATAAAAGTCGAGGCTTTAAATCCTTAAACCTTTGATAAAGTAAGCCCAATTCAGAAACAGGCAGGATATGGCTTTCTTATAAATTTATAGTTTTTTAAAAATACATATAAATAGATTTATAAAAATGTTCAGTAAACGAACAGTTTCGTCAGAATACAAATAAAATTGGATGTCTAAAAAGTCTGTTTTTTTTTTCTTAACACAAAAACTCTATAGTAAACTTCTCTATCGATCATATTTTAAAATTTTCCTGTATATTTTAATTATATAAATTTTATATTATATATATTTTCTATATCAAAACTCTTTCTCTACCGCGTTTCTTAATAATATTTGCCTCAGTTAGCTACAACATTTTTTAGAGAGAGAGAAAAGGCATCCACGGAATTCGGGTGCTAAAGCAAAAGTAGGTTAAAATCGCGCTTGACTCACGGCTCACAATCGGTCGAAACCGCAGCAGAAGAAGTATTTCCAGAACCGAATTTAAATTTAATCACCTGGTGTTGATTCCCATTAAAGTTGCGCACAAAAACAGGAAAGCGAAAAGCGCAAACACGAAATTGAAACGATGTGAGGCGCGAGATGCGATGAGATGGCCATGGCCGGAGATGATGCTGATTCTATATGGTTTTGTGGGGGGAGAGGCGAGGTTCTCTCTGATTCCCGATGAGCTTTGTTCCACATTTGCACGTGAGATTTATGCGTGGCTCTGCTCCGGCCACTGGGGGAATGGCCCCTTCTGGTGTTTATTTATACATTTATCGTTATGTGCGTACGCACGTATTAATGGATCTATATGTAAATGCACGGCAGTCCCTCAGTCACCTGCGTTCCGAGATTATGCAAAGCAGGAGGAGGAACGGAATGCTCTCTGGCCTGTTTACATCCGCTGCCGTCGAGTTATGCGATGAAGTTTTTGGCTGAAAGAATTCGCAATGGGTTGGGCCCGAAAGCCCGCACGAACGGATGTTGTGGGCGATCCAGCCAAAGCCAAAGCCAAATCCAAAATGTCAACTATTCGCTCCGGGCCTTTAAAGGCAAAGCTGCCAATTAGGCTTTGGGGGAGAGCTCAGCATCAAAAGGTGGATTGGCTAATCCGGCCATAAGCCATAAGCCATAAGCTGCTAGCTGAGCCAACAAGAGCAGGAGTTCAAAGTTCAAGTTCAAGTCGGTGGCCTGCACTTGCTGCAACATGAGCTGCTGCTGCTGCTGCTGCTGCTCTCATGCATTTGGTTCAGGCCTCATTAAGCTTTCAAATGTAATCAGCTGCTATTGGTGGCTCTCCAAGTGTGGGAAAGTCAAACATTGTGAGCAGCAATAAATTATGCAGATTGAAATTCAGATATTATACACTGAGAAATTGATCAAATTTAAAGAAATATGATGTGGAATGATGTTTGTTATTCAATGACTTGTCTTCAAAATATAAAAATCAACAAATATTGATGTCTAAAACTTCGATTTCCTAGTAACTTCTTTCAGTGTTTACTATTCAATGCCAAGCCAAATATCAAATAGTGACTGCTGTACATTTGTATGCCAAATATTTATACGTTTCCCTGTTCACACGCTCAGGCAAAACACACAGAAGTTTAGTGCGGAGATTGTTTAATTAAAGCCAAGTCAAAGTTGCCATTAACTTGGCTAGATGTTGCTGTAGCTGCTGCTGTGCTTCTCGAGAACTTGCCGGATGTTGGTGCAGGCAGCAGGGCAATTTTGTCAACAGGTAATACAACAAACTTGTGCGACCACAATAATAACAACAAGAAAGGCAGCAGCAACAATAATAGCAGCAAAAGCAGCAACAACAAAAGCAGCAGCAGCAACATCAACATCCCAGCTGCAATTAAATTGTGAAGAAGTTGGTTTGTTAGTTGCTCGGCAAGCGCGTGAGTGGAAATTACTAATGTCTGAAGCCTTTTACACAGCTGCGATTAAAGCGAAAAGATTGGTTACGCTTTGGTTTTTGAGAAGCTGTTAACTGGGACTCTTTGAACCCAGCATGAAGATAAGATCTTTAAAACTTTATACGAATTTAAGCGCCGCTTAAATCTTTCAGACTTCACAGCTCATATGGCTGACGTTAGGCGGGCCACCCAAGACCCGACTTGATTTCCTGATGTCTTGACACATTCTGCCAATGGTCTCCGACTCCACTCCAAGTCACTTGTTCCGCTGTCAATTATGTTGAGTAACGAGCCCGGGCTCTGGCTGTCAATACCGCAGCCTGTCATGCCCCTGGGCTGTCCGGGAGCGGCAGCATATCATGTCGGGTTAATTGAAGTCGCGTTGCCAAAACTCGCTAAGCCGATAAACCGATGAGCCCCTAAGCAGTGTTTATTTTTAGCAGCCAGTTGATTACGTAGAAATGTTTTATGTTCATTTTCGCCAAGGAAATTCCAGGAAAATGTGCAGGGGCGAGGGGAGGCGCAGGAGATGGCGGGGCTGCTTTAATCAAGCAAACTCTGCAAATGGATGGTGTACAGTGAGGGTGCCCAGCGCCAGCACCCACATCTTCTTTCACTTGGAAAAATTTGCAGAATATTTTGGAAAAATGTACATAGAAATTTAGGAACAAAAAATTAAGAAGAATTTTCTATTAAGCCATTTATTTGGGTTCTTGTTTAGTTAACTTAACATTTCTTACGAATTTTGACTTTAATATTGTCGAAAAAATCCATAAGAGTAATCTGCAGATGTAACTGAGATTATTTAAGG
>JAEIIL010025328.1:10009-21486 GCA_018905715.1 Drosophila lini | reverse complement strand
ATTTAAATAAATTTCAGCATTTTCTCTAAATACTAATTAAAATTTCAATGAGTTTTAAAAATCCCAATAAAATATTGCAATGATTTAAAGGCGAATAACATTTTACAATATAAATTTCCCTGCGTACGCGGCAAGTTATTATTATTATTTTGTTTATAAATACAAGGTCACCAGAGGTGACTGGGCAGTCAGTTAATAACAAAATGGCACGCAAATCGTTGCAATTCTGCTGAATTTTTTTCTGAAAACAATAACAATTTTGTTTACGCCTTTCCCTATTTTTCTTTCCCTTTTTCCAGGAGCTGCGCAGCATCAGAAATCTGCTTTCCCGCCGCGGCCTCTACACGGAGACCATTCGCAAGGTTTGCAACGGATGTGGGCGGCTGGGCGGCAGCCTCTTCGCCCTCTTCGGCCTGCTGCTAGCTGGACGCCTCCTCTGGGGACGTGGCCACTGATCGAAGTGATCTCTCTCACACCAGACAGCAGCGGTTTCAATGAGTCCAGCCATATTACGTTAATTTATGTGTAAATTACTTAAGCAATACAGAGAAAGAGAGAGGCGAGATGCACTCCCCGAAAAAACTAACCAAATCGAGCTGTACTCGCAGTGCTTCCGCTTTTAATTGCTTGTCTTGTCAATTAAACCCAATTACCGAGGAGACGGGGACGGTACTTAAGTGGGCCTTAGCCGGTTGGCTAGTTGTAGGCGTTAAGTGTTTAATTAATTCTTAATTCAATTAGCTGGGATCTCAACCCGGCGTCTGGAATTTTTGGTATTACTAATTCACCGGAACTAATTCAGAGAGAGAGGGAACCTATATTCACTCTAAGACATAACGCCCAAAAGTAGGCAACGCCTGGAGATTGCCAAAAAAAAAGAGTACATACATATTGCTCATACGCCGCGTTGACACAGTCACACACAAAAGCCAATGGCAATGTCGCTGATTACGTTGTTAACACTCCTCGGTTATGTTACACTATCAACCAGATGCCCCTTATCAGGCCTAGGCAACCGCTCTTCTAGTTGATAAGGGATTATAGCCGGGTTGAGGGGACCCCCAGCAATCATGGCCGATAGCCTTTTGTTTTTTGTTTCAAATTCACGCGATATTACCTCTCAAAGTTCACAAGTCTGGCGAGTGCTCTGTTTTGGGCTCTTAATTCGTTCCTCTTTGTTGATAAGCTATCAGCTTCGAGAAAGCCTAAGCGGTCTACAGTCTACGAAAAATAGAAAATAAACAATCTCTCTTCAAACTCTCTGTTTGTGGAAAAGTTTCGGCCACAAAAATATTCCCAATGATTCCGGTGATTAATGTCCCTTCGCTTGACGAAACCCATTGCATTCGAGCACCAGCAGACAACGTGCCAGGGAATAGATAAGGGCTAGATTCGGTCAGATTATTCATCTTGCCCCCGCTGAGTCTGACTCGCACTTGAACTTGAAGTGCGGTCATCATCGGTCTTTGTTGTTGTTGTTTTTTTGTTATTGTTTCTGCCATTGTTATTGTTGAATTTTCGATTTTTCGCCCGCACACTTTCTGCCGGATTTTACAACGCCTGATTGCAGTCATAGAAACTCGACAACGTTTTTGTTTTGAAAATAATAATAATAATAATTCACCAGCCGCACGCCGCCTTGCTGCCTGATAACAGAGCACACGTAGAGTGCTCATGATAGTAAGTATTACAAAAGAGCGCAGCATATATGCACATATCTTGGAGTCCCAGGTCCAAGCTGTCGAGCAGGATGTGTCTAAATAGGCTGATCTGACCTCTGCTGATGCCATGAGCCAGCGTAATTTGTCATGAAAATGTGTCACTTACAGTCGAACATCTCTAAACCGAACATGACCTACAGCAAACGATTTTCCTATTTATTTAGGAGGGTGATTCTCAGACAAACAGCAAACAATTGTCAAGTCTGTCTATCTTAAGTTTATTATCTATTCCGAGTACGGTTAGCCATGGTTACAATTCACCCAAGTGCAGGTTTATGTAAGTTTAGGGGACTCAGGTCTTGATAATTTCAGTTTTATTTAACCAAGTCTGGAGTTTTATGTATATTTACTTGGAAATAGAGACTTTAAACTATGGAATTCTTATAAATTATTTAAGAAATTATTATTAATATTAAATAAGAATATATTTATGGGTGCATATTTTACAAAGCTCTCCATTTATTAAAGTATCTTGAGGCTTCACATTTTAATAAAAATTTTTAACAATAGTTAAAATACAGCAGATTATAATTTATTCTGTGGATTTAATAGAATTTACAAATGTCTAAAAATAGTAAATAAATAATTACCAAAAACTGGTAACATTTTTACCAGTACAAGAAGTAAGAAATTAACTTTCAAAATATAAAAGTAAATGTAAATATAATTGAATAATTTGTACTTAATATTAGGTATTCATTCCCCCCAAAGTTCCCCCTGATAAGCCCCGCTAAGTTGCTGTACCAGAAAATAGGTTGGAGTGGCATAATTAGGTCAGTTCGAGTCGCAGATGCCCGACTGTACATACTTTTCAATGATGATTTACGTCATCGGCTGAGGGGTATTTGTACAATTGTGCAATATTCGCACAGCTGTGGAGATCAGTCTTTGGACTTTGGCCAGCACCTCGGAAGTGCATTTCTGCTCCTTTATTTCGGTTACGGATACCCACCTAGAGTCTAGACAGCCGTAAACAAGTCCATTTGCCAAATGCCAACAAACTTTGGCCAGAAAATGCGTCGCATTTCGCCTCGCTGCAATTGCAATGCCTGAAAACAGAAACGAAAAAAACAATAACCTGGTCATAAGCTAATCAATTAGCAACCCTTTGGGCACCGCCAACCATCATCCGAACGCCTGATAAGCTGCGAACTACTACTTAAAAGATAGTGTCGTGTCCAGAGATAAGGCATCGCCATGTCGCCATGCGCCGCGGCTATAAATGCCGGATCCGGAGCCAGCTGGGGCCACAGAAACGAATCGTGCGCGCCCATGAGTTGAACCAGCGAGACGCCGGACAGAACCACTCCACAAATCCCAGCCCCAGAGCAACCCAACTGTGATAATTAAAGGCTAGAAAAAAGCAAAACTCAACTTACAAGATGTCTGCTGCCAATAAGGTGAACCACTTGGTGGGCGCCACCACCCGCTACATTGCCGGCAGGAATGCCGTACAGACGGTCTACTGGAGGACCTCCGCTGGACCCAATCCCCGGATGGTGAAGACCAACAAGTTCTGCGAGTTCGATCGCAGCCAGAAGGCGCCCCAGAGTGTCCGGCTGCAGAAGTACAATCGCAGCTTCCTCCGGGATTGAGCCGAGTTCCAGAGTACTCCAGTTCCGCCCTAATGACAAGTTCCTAATGTAGTTCTTCTCTTTTTTTTTTTGCGTGCACTTTGTATTTATTGTGTATAGTATTTTGTAAGGCGATATATGTAGGGTTAATCGAATCCAAAACGAAGCCAGCGCTACGATCTGTCATGTACCTTGGCATTAAAAATAATAGCAAAGATTAAAAAATAAATGCAAATGCTTTCTAGCGCGTAGTATTTACACGAATATATTGCGTCGTTTTTCTGCGTCATTAAATCATTAAATCAAATGGGCAATGACATCAATCGATCGGCAATCGATGACAGAAAAAAAAAACAGCAGACTCTTGTAATATTCGGTTTATTCCTTTTTTAATATTTTATTTATTTAGTTTTATATTTTTATTACATACATTGAGTTCTCGTATATATATAATTTCTTGGGTTTTATGTTTATGCTTTACTTCCTTTTGTATGTAATTATTTTATATATAATTTTTCATTTAGTTTCATAATTTCGTTTCTTTAGATATCGTTCTTACTTATTTGTTATAGTATATTCTCGCGTTTTTTTTTTTTTGTTTTGTGTGTTTTTTGTTTAGTTTAATTTAATTTAATTTGCTTTGTGGGTGAAATATGTTGACGTTAAATTTTTGGTTTTCTTTTCGCTTTTTTTGTTTAATTTTCCTCTTTGTTTTCGTTATGTTTATCGGGTTGTTCTTTACTTAAAATTACAGCCTTTATAAATAATTATTTTTTTATGCTAATTATCTTGTTGTTGTTTTTTTCCATTTTCTCGAATTTTGTGTTCTCTTATATGTTTTGCTTTATACTTTTTATTTCGCTTGCCGTTGTACTACGTATTCATTTTTCTTTCGTTATAATTTTACTAAATATATATATATAGAGACTTTTCCGCATCGTACTTTGATGGATCTGAATAATTTGCACACATGTATGTATATAATATATATATGTATATATATAATATAATTGTTATCTAAATATATATACTCATATAGACCTCATATATATTTATTCATATTTGACAATTTCAGTTGGGCTTAGTGTCTGGCTTTGCTCTTGTAGTGTAGTGTAGTTCTGGTTTTCCTTTTTTCTTTATTTTTTATTTTTTGCACACGGAAGATTTACACACATGAATAAAAACCGAAAAAATACACACAAAACTTTGTGCATTTCCTTAGCTAGCTTTGGTTTCCGTTTTGATACTTTCTTTTGGAATATGTTGTGTTATTTTTGGTTTATTTATATGACCTTTCGTTTTTATTTGTTATTTGTTATTTGTTATTTGTTGGTTTTTGCCTAACTCAATTCACATCAAAACAGTTTTCGTTTGGTTTATCTCAAAAGAGAAAAATATATATTAATTATTATCTTTTGTATTTTACCATTGTTTTTATGACTCTTACTTTTTTTTTTCCTTCTCGTATTTGTTTTTGATTAAAAAATATTGCAGCTCAAAATTGTAATACTTTGGTTTTCCAAGTTGAATTAAATTACTTTACTTATGTCCTCTCTAAAGCATAGAAGAACACAGTAGAGATCAGTTGGGTTTTTCTCTATAATCGTCCCCCTGCTACCGCTACGCCTACGTCTATCTCTTGATCTAAATTCCCGCTTTATATTATGGCGCCCTCTCCTATCTCCTTGCTGATATCTTTTCTTTAGTGGGCTGTAATTCCTTCGCTTCCGGTTCCGGATTGCAGTTCCGTTTCCGTTGCCGGCCCTCTGTGTCTATGTGTTTCTGTGTCGTCTGCATTACGTATTTCCTTGACTCTACTTTTATGCTGCTCAGTATATAGTATGTGTATATATAGACTCTTATGTATGGTAAATTGTTTTTACTAGAAATGTTGTTTTCTTTTACGGAAGAATTTGGATACATTTTCTTAGTTCTTTTTCGTTTTTTTAGTTTTTTCCACTTGAGTTTAGCTAAAAGTATAATTTGTCTAGTATTTTACTCGTTACTCTTTAGCTAATCTTGCTATGTATATTCTTTTGGGCGCTTTAATTGGCTTAACATAGGTGTATCGGTGATCGGTATCGGTATCGGTATCGGTAATCGGTATGTGTCTAGATCGCGGCCTCACTATCCTCTCCTCTACTTGTGTATTATCCTGCTTCCTTACCTCGGCTTCAGCACAGTTTCTCACAATGTGCAACTTGCACTTCGATTTAATTATTTATTATTATTATTTTATCCTACACATGTACAAATGTGTGTTTTGTATATATTTTGCAACAGAATTTCGGCTTTTTTGGGGCAAGGATAATGGGCATCTTGTCAACTCAAATGGAATATGGAACGGGCTTAATGGACAGTTTTGTCAGCAGAAGGCAGTAAACGAAATTCTGTGCAAATGTCTGACGAAACAAGCTCGACTAATGAATCGAAAATTAAAGCAAGAAAATTCCATTTAAAATTTAACAATTTCTCTGTCGTTTCTTTTAGTAAATTCTTCAGTTTGTCTGTCTGTGTTTGTGTGTGTGTACTCTTGACTAAAAATACTCAACAATTTCGTTTACATGAAACCATTTTAGCTACAATTTATATATGGTTGTATATATGGTTAAATATTTCCTACACATTTCGCTTTCAACATTGTTAGAAAAACCATCTTGTTTTTAGTTCGTTTTAGTTGTTGTTTTGCTTTTCACCATTTGCCATGTTTTTATTAGCCTCTCGCTCTAGAAATTGCTCTGTATATATCGCGATATATCGTAATTAGAAATCGTTAATCGAAAAAAGATACTTTTGCTGACAACAATGATCCGAAAACAGATTTGGTGGCGGGTTAATGCTGACCTCTACCGAACAAGGACCTAATAATGGATCGCTAAGGGACAGTAGGTGCCCCTCGATTAATCGATTAATCTAAAAGAGTTCGTTGCACGTTTATTGTATTCTTAGGCTCGTCATTCACTCCAAGCTCCTTCCTCTATTGCCTTCCGAAATAAGGATCTCGTTATAATTAATACCTGGCTGAATCTGAATCGATCCCAAAACGCATTTTTATTTCGTGTCTCTGCTGGAGGATACAATGGGGACTTTTCAATCTTCTCTCTATACAATATTCATCACATTTTGATCTTGTGGGGTTTTCTGCCTAGTTCTGGTTGCTAATTAATTTATTTATATTATTGCTGCGCCGTTTTATATTCGTTTAGTTACTAATGTAAGTACAATATCATAAAAATAAAAATAACACTGTATATTTTGTTATTTACCATTATTAATTTCATTTCGCTCCGTTTTAATTGTTCATAAATTATGCTCTTGTATTTTCGGTTTTTAGTTTTTTATGCTTGGGTTTTTTTTCTTCCTTTTTGCTTTTTATTGTAAATATAAATATATATAATATATATCTCAGGTTTTCCGTTTATTAAGTACAATATAACCATATACAAAGCGGCGCCCCTTACACAGTTCCCTCTCCAAATCCGAATCCTGCAAGTCCTTGCCTTGGCCTCCGCCGACCCCCCAGCGTGTGTGTGTGTGTGTGGCATTTTGAAAAATTCGTAAACGGTTAGTACACTTTTAATATTCTTAGTTATTTTTTAGCGTCAGTCTTGTGTAAATTAAATTTTACTTCAAAAAACGTTTTAACGCTCACACACCCACACAGTGGGCCGCATGCGCAGTGCGCACAGTGGGCCTCCTGCTGGCTGGCTCTGCTCTGCCTGCACTCTGCTGTCACCGCTCCTCTCCCTCGGGCCGCTACTTGTTATAAAAAATTGCTGCTCGGCTTTACATATACATATATATATATTCATATATATATATATATTTAATAAAATGTATATAATATATATGCGTGTATACACATATAAGGTTTATTCAATTCACACGTAGACGTTTGTTAAAAAATGCATTTTTCTTATGTAAAAATGTTCTGCCATTCCAATTACTTTACCTTTAAATCCCTCCCTCGTAAATATTATAATTTTTGGTATCTGATTACGGATTTCCTTTGTGTTGTTGAGACGCCATCGAGAGATATATTGTTCTTGTACATTTTATATATATATACCATATATGTATGTCTGCATGCTTATCAGATCATCTAAGTGTATGTAGTTTTGTATGCCTCTGTTTTTTATTTTAAGATTATAATTACTCGTACTCGGGAAGATTAAGTTTACACACGGTAGTGAGAGAGAGAGAGAGATAGGAGCGAGCTTAGCAAATCATTTGTAATTGAACTACATTTAGAGTTTAGACAAGTTTAGTCCTAATAAATTGCCGCGCCTTTTGTCATCGACCTTTTGAGATTAGAGCTAATTTGACACAACCGTTTAATTCAACTATTTTATTCATATCTTAACGATTCGCGCATTTTGCTACTTGATTTTAGCCTTCTTAGTCCTCATATGCTACTGAAAGATTCGTTGCTTTTTGTGTGTTTCGCAGCACCTGGAAAGTATGCTACACTTGATTGAGGAAGAACTGAAAATGAAAGTTTCAAAAAACTGAAAAACAAACCATGGTTCCGCTTTTGTTTCGGGCTCGTTATTTTTTTTTATTAGCTTCAAGGCTGGACAATGAACATGATAGATTTGGAAAAAAGATAACATATCACAGATTTGGCAAAACGAGATTCGAAAATCGCGAACTAACACAGATACCAAAATGGAAAGCGCAAAAAATTTAGAAAATTCAAGGGTCGATTGGACAGCGATCAACGATCAACGATCAACGATCAACGAATAACGAATAACGATCAACAATCTGCAATCAACGATCAAAGATCAAGGATTAACGATCAAAGATTAAGGACCAAAGATCAACAATCAAAGATCAACAATCAAAGATCAACGATCAAAGATCTACGACCAAGGATCAACAACGAACGATCATAGATCAACGATCAAAAGTACCATGAATCGGAGTAAGAGTTGAACCCGAAACGAATGCTAATGTCATCGCTGGGAGGTGGTAGTGTCTTCGCTCCAGGGCCAGGCATTTCCAGATCGGGTGACAGCAAGGACACTATATTCGGGTCTTTGGTGGTGGTGTGATCACAATGATAATTTTGAAGAAGTTGGGATATGCTTCGGTTGCTTCGAATTGAACTCGGGATGATATTCGGTATGTGGTCACATTTAATATATTTTCTGTGCGCGGGGAAACGAATTTGTTGAGATTGAGTCATGTGCCCGCTCCATCTTCTGATCCTGAATCCTGTGCCCTTCTCTGGCCTAGCCTGGCCCGGCCGCTCCTCTTCTCCTTCTCCTCCTCCTTGCTGCCGCGCACCCTTCGCTGTCCAAAAATGTAGTAGTACTAACAGTAGTAACTTGCGAAATTAACGAAAACATCAACGAGAACAAAACAACAAAATGAACAATTTTAACGCAGAAACAAACAATGAAACCGAAGATTCCCCGCTGGGGTCCTGAGCTTTCGTTTTGGTAGGTGGTCTTGGTGGTGGTGGTGTCTTGATGAAAATGAAAATATCAAATAACGCAAAACGATTAACAAACGGGGGGGTTAAGTGTTTGGCATCGCCATCGTCCACGTTCTAACTTCGTATACAGCAATCCTCCATCCATTCATCCATAATCATAATTCTAGTTCTGATCCTATATCTACCTCTGTTCTATAATTCTACTCTTGATCTTGATCTTGATCTCCCCTCCCCCCAGCGGCTGCTTCTGCTGCTCTTTCTCCACCGCACAAAGCATAGCCGGGCATAGGTCTTTGTTATAGTCGGGGCAGACTGCCGTTCGAATCCTCGTACTCCGTCCAGGAATTCGTTGGCGACTGGTGTGAGTTCGTCGATGGCAAGTGATGGTGATGCAACATTGGCGGCGAATGATTTTCTGTACAAAAAAATATATTTAAAGTGAGAGAAGAAAGGATCCAAAAAATAACCAACTAAAAAATAAAATAAAAGCGAACCAAGGCATGTTTTTTTTGTTTACTTTTGCATCTTGTTTTTTTGTGTTTTGCATTTTGCTAAAATTATTAAGTAGCTGTTGCTTTATTGTTATTGCTATTTATGCGTTCTTTTCTGCTTTCTCATTTCTCATCTCTATATATATTTATAGGTAGTATAGTGTGTGTGTGTGTGTGTGTGTGTTAAATATGTTTCGTTTTTGTTTACTTCTTGTGATGATCATGGGATATTATCTTCATAATATGCATGTATATATATATATGTAATTTTACACAACGCGCCCATCTCTTGTATATATATTATGTAATTGCTGAATTCAATTAGGTAGGTAGGTACTTAGTCTAAAAACATTTGTGCTCGTAGTTGAGCTGCACTTAATCAGTTGATGTTCCTTCATTAAAATATATATTATTCTTTGCGCTATGATATATATGTATTGTATATATATATAATTTTCACTTCACTTTCGCTTCTGCGCTCCTTTACCCTCGTCTAATTGCTATTTCCGTTTGTTTTTTTGTTACTTGCCATTTGTTCATTTAATATATATATGTATATATAATATAAATATTCACTATATATAAACTAAATAGATTTTTACGATGGGACAATCTGCTCTCTGCTCTCTGCTGTTCAGTAAAAACTTAAGAACTCCGCGCTCTCGTCGTACAATAAATTGAGTTTACAAACATTTTACACTCGTTTCTCGTTTCATTTCGTTTTGTTTGTTTGTTTGTTTGTTTTTGTCAGCAAAAATGTTCATTCATTCTTTAATTAATTAATCGTTATGGTTTAATTATGCCTTGGCATTATCTTTATAATGTATATATATGTATATATCTGTATAATATATATTTAATATTGTTTTAAACCTAAACAATTTATTTATGAATTTTCGCTTTTCAAAATATCACGTATATACTTAAGTTACGCCTTGGATTTATTAGTTTATGATCTGATCTCTTGTGTGGATTAGTCTGCGGAAGAATTAAATTGCTGGGATGCTTGGAGAGATGGATAGATAGATACTGGATGTATGTGTATGAATCGAACTCAATTCAATTTTGAAATTTATTAATCACACTCCTCTTACTACTCTCCCAGCAATTGTGGACTCTCGATCGATTCCGAGTGCCCTTCAAACTAAATAAAATCCCTATTGACTGACATACAAGTAAGTACTCTCTCTTGGTTGGTGGTTTCTATGATTTCAGTTTTCAGTTTTTAGTTTTTAGTTTTTAACTAGAGCATGCCTTATTGAATTATTGCTTTTCATTTCATTACATTTTGTGTTGCTTCGTTTCAACAAAGAGTGATTACTAATTATTGTTACAATTCGATTTTAAAATGTATGATTTTTTTGCGTTTGTATTTAACTATTTAACAATTTAGTAAAAATTTGTCAACAAGTTTTACCCCGAAAAAAGAAAAACACACATTTGCGGTGGCAGAACGATACTCTTATTTCTCGGCCTTTTCCAAGTTATTTTCAGTGAGTTGACCTCGGCGACACATCTGTTTTAGCAGGTATTTCTGAAACCTCTGGGTTGGTTTTATTGCGAAATCTTCGCGAAAACAGTGGGCAAATAATTTCGTTTTTCTCGTTCAATAAGGCAATATACGTTAATATATATATAAATATTTATTTCGAATTTTCCGCTAAGGTATTTCATTCAGCCAAATTATGCACCAATTATTTTGTTTCTTCTCGTTTTGAATGGAATTCGCTCGCTCGCAGGTCCGCCGAACCGGAGAGCGCGTCCTGCCCCCGCAAATGTATCTTTAAATAATTTTTTTGGTTAACACATCTTTCATCGCTTTTGTTATTCAGCTTTTGCCTTTTCTTTTCGTTTTTAATTTTTTTTTTTTGATTAGTTTGATGCCATCATCATAACAATAGATACAACAGAATTTTAAGTATGTGTAGAGACAAAACAAAAATGATAAATCAACATTTTTGCAGAGCTCGCTTTTGCTTGGTTTTTCATTCTCTTGTACATTAGTGTTTATTAAATTGTTTTATTATATTCTTGGTACATATATATATGTATATATATATATATATATTTAACTATATTCTTGTGTAACACACACCTATGAGTGTCTATGTATTGCTTGAGTTTATCTATTTTCCTTTCGCTAGAGCTTTGAGTTTAGCTTTCCTTTAATAGTCTCTCTAATATATGTGTGTATGTTTTTCGCATTTGTTTTATTTTTAGCTAGCATATTTTGAATATCTTTATTGTA
>JAEIIL010025318.1:0-19777 GCA_018905715.1 Drosophila lini | reverse complement strand
AATTCGATGTCTGCATGCATTTTAATTAGCAGAAAGTGAACGGTAACAGTAAAATGCATACAATTTGGCATGCATAGAGCTCAATATATCTTCTTAATTTAGCGCATAATTTTATCACCGTTATATGAAAACTTTGAGCAGGGCTATGCTCAATAGTCATACCAAGGTTTTGTCAAAATAATTGTGCCGACTAGTGTATGTACGTATGCCCCATATGGCTTGACAAGTTGCCGCAGTAATTGTGTCATTTGTGGCCCGGAGGTGGCGGAAATTAGACGGATATACGCGCGTTCACTATTTTCCAGCGGACCACAATCCACATTTTCAATTGAATTAAGCTAACTAACAAACCGAATCGCAGTTAACTTTTCCGGCCAGCATCCACGAAACTTAATTAAGCCACATTGAATTCAATTTTTCAATTTTTCAATTTGCCAGGCAAATATTCGGTATCCTTTCAAAACCGATACGCACATCAATGAATATTTTACAGGAGAATAATTTTATGCAAATTCAATTTCGGTTGCGGCAAAAGTTGTTTGTGATCCGAAACTAATTTCAGATTTAAGTGGCTCCATTTGATGAGTTGATTACGTAACGAAATCACGCTATTAAACTCGAAAATTTTCAATCATAATTTACACTTTTAGATATTGACATATGTGGTTTAGTTGATGCTGAAGATATAAGGGCCCTTTGTTCATAATATTATGATATTAGGCCAAAGCTAATTTCATTTTCGCCTGAATAAACCTAATGAGCAAAGCCTTTGATTAACCTCAACCTGACCAAAAACCTATTATCCCAATATAAGACCCAGTTTTTATTTTTTCCTCAAAGTCCCTGGGCCAATTAATTTTGTTTATGCGCGTCATTTGATCCCCTCGAGATGGGAGGCTTCAGTTTTTGGACAAATATATTTATTTCGGATACATAAATTTATGCATATTTATGAAGCAAAATGTATCTCCATGTCCATTTCGAATGCAAACAAATAGAACAACGAAAGCTGCCACCAAGCTCTCCAAGCTAATTCCCCAAATCCCCGAATTAATAAACCAGAGTACCCGGGGTCCCCCAACAACGACCACAATAATATACAAAAAAATATATAGCAGCCGGAGGACAGCACGCGAATGGAAAATAAGCAAGGAAAAACTTGACAGCCAAGGCAATTTACATGTCGAAAGAGACAGGCATATGCCGAGGGAAAGAGGCAGCCGATTATTAGATAGAGATACATCCAGGTAATGCTGCAGTTGAGAGAGTTCCGCAGCCAGAACCAGAAATTAGTTTGTGTAAACAAACATGTCAACATCCACATTTATCACCGCCAGAACCAAGGCCACTCCCCCCCTTTCAGCAGCTCACCTGTCCATCAATGCACTGAGAATAATAAGAATGAAGGGGAATAACTATGTCAATAAACTATTTCCCTTCGAAGGGAAAATATTTTTAAAATGTTCATTACCTTCTTTATATAACATTATTTATTTTGAAAAAATACTAGCTTGGTCCCATTTTCTTCAGTGTAACCAAATGGCTAGTTGCTGGGCAGATTGCTACACAGACCTTAGAATTCCTGGAATCCCCACCGAACTTCAGTCTGTCTTATTGTTTTTATTTTTATGGCGCAATGTCAACACTGCATTTTTATTCCTCGCCAAGCAGGAAGATCGCAGATGGAGTTTCTAGACCAGGGGGCGGTACAGGTTACCTTCGGACCTGTCACGAGACTCCGCTGTCCTAAACAAAGACATTATTGATGCCCAGATGGTTCCGAAATGATAAGAGAGCGCTCGGCCGACTTGGAGGCAGTCACTCAATGATCAGATAAGTGAGATGGCCGGACTCTCCGGTCGCGGGAGTCTGGTCTGGCCTCCTCGGGAGAGACACGCGATGGGGCCCCGAACTTGCTCTCCATAATTTATAGAAGGTAGTCAGGTGAAGTCGGGACCCAACATCGATTCCCCACGACAATTACTTTTTGAGCTGCCAGTCAAGGGACTTGCTGACATCTACTCCTTGCATGTGAGATTCTTACCAGCGGAATCTTCCTGGGATCTTTGGGATCTCCTCGGATCGGATCGTATCGGATTGGATCGGTTCGTGTTTGTTTGCTTTGTTCGCCTGTCACTTCGGGGGGCCTTTCTGGGGGTAATTGGATATTGTAAACAAGTTGTAGTAGTAGCCGGTGCCAATGGGATGCATTTTCTCGGCTTATACTTATTTATGAGTGCGATGCCGGGGTGTAGAAATGAATAATGTTCGAAGGGAAAGCAATAGATCAACGAGGAGCAGGCACAGGTACCTGGTGTATTGGTTTCTCCGAGAAAAAGAGTTGAGTACCAGTAAAAAATATAATTTAGTACGGGCACGCTATGACATTCGATCAATGCTTGTTAAGGAAAATGAAATGACTTCTCTTTACAACTGGTATAAACTTAACAACTCCTTTCATCGCTGATATCTCGCCTGAGAAAATCAAGGTGAATAATTCCTGGGATAATTCCGGATACCCGCACGTTTGAACCATAAAGAAAACATCAACTTCACCTATAATCTCCCTCTTCACTTCAATCTCGATCGAACCTAGCTTAGAAATGATTTTATTAACCTCACTTCCTGTCTGCTCCAGGCGCCTTATAATAATTCAAATATTGACCACAGAAATCTCCCAGAAAAGAAATCACTGAAATAAAAACGTATAAAAAGAATAAACAAGGGAGTTACCACCACTGACATTGCTACCGATCGATCGTCTCGGGTAATCCAATCCAGAAGTGAGCCCAGATCGCTGAGCAGCGAGCTGGAGATAAGGCAGGTCCCCGAAAACCCGAAGAGCCCGAACCGATTCAACTCCATTCAGGCGAAATTGTCAACGATATAAACGATCGCATGTGTGCGGAGGTAAATATTCAAGTAGGACGATTACCGGACAAAAAGGGACAACAAAAGGAATTTATGACTTGTGTCACTTTCAGCGCCATCAACCCGTAACTCAGACGCCGCCAGACAACAACAGCCCACGAGAATTCCACGTATGCGCGCCTGGAAATTAAGATACAAACATGCCCACGGAGCCTTTGCCTTTGGGAAGATCGCATCTAGCCAACGATCGCTCAAGCGTTGCTCTCGGGTCCTCCTGCCCTGGCTCCTGCTCCTGCTCCTGCTTATGCTCCTTTCCCAAACCCGATCCCTTTCGCTTCCTTCCCCCATTATCCGCCTGTCGTCAGCCAGGAAGATAAGTGCGTGGCGATAAGCCAGACGGACGACAAACGACATCGATGCGTCGGGTTGCGCCTCTGCCTCTGTCTTAAAGACTACACAGAGAGAAAAATGGTAGGGGTATTAAAATTAATTATATGTGAAAGTATTATTTAATACACTATGTATTTTACACAAATTATAAAAAGTTTATTAAGAACAAATCGACATTTAAAGATAAAAAAGAGTATAATCAGTATATCTGTATTAACCTTTGTATAAATTCCTTGATCTATATATATACCAAGCTTATGTTAAATTTTTCTCAGTGTGTGTTTCAGAATGATCCACAGACTAAGCCTGAACCTGCGCATTGGATGGAGAAGTCACAGGAGCCACTGGCGGAGCAGCTGGCCAGGCAGAGGCGTGTCTGCCGCTTCTCCTGGCCATTCAAGGAGTTTGCACAATTGAGCACTTGAATGTTCAGCCACGGCAAGGGGCGTTGTTTGTGAGGGGGATTCTCGGTAGAGAGAGAAAAATGTGTGGGCTGGTCAAGGTAAACACAGCAGTTAGCCGTTTGCTATAATTCAGGCAGGTGTCCGTTGTGTTTGAGAACGTTTCTCTGTGGGATCTTATAGGTAATCATTCTCTTAAGTAAATGTAACATCTAACTTCCAGCTCCACACAGCTTTCAGGACGATCCCCTTTAAGCGCCGACTATGCTCGGCATGCCGTTCTATCCTCAAGCCGTTTAACGCGATAAGGAAATATGTTAAAGGATTCTTAATTACTTTCGAGTGGCCGAGGTAACCAAACGCAGACACTTAGCCAGCGAACATTGGACATTCTCGGGGCATACACTTATGTAAAAATCGCTTAAGGAGCCGTCTCAGGCCAAGAGAGATGGCAACCATTATAGGCTGGCACTTTAATGAGGTAGATTCAGGCCCGCAATAATCGAGAGGGGGAGTTGGAGACCCGCAGATAGGCTGCGAGGTAACTTATCGGGAAAACAATTACCATTTACAGGCTAATTGCGATGCTTATCCATGTGCAGCAGCTGGGAGGGAAGATAATGAATGCTGCTCCCATATCGATGGACCCCGTCCCTAATCAATGTGAGCCTCGAATTGTCATCGAGAGTTTACAAACAACAATTTCAACTCCCGGAATTCCCCTTTGGCTTAAAATTCCCCAATCGAAATCAACAATTTATTTATTTAATGCCGAGCATTCGCTGCTCATTTGCCACGATTATTTGCATAAACAGACCACCGAACAAACCGTTTGATAAATATTCAATTAGGCATAGGACCGAGTGCAGTCCAGAGCGTGGAAATATTATTTTTATAATTTTCCACCAAACTGAATTTCGCATTTTACACATTACGCATTACAAATTCAGCAGAGATTGAAATTACAAATTAATCGACTGGGATTTGCAATGCAAAAAAGGTTTAAATGGAAATTCCAGCATTTGTTTCAAGCCACAGCACCCCTTCTATCCCTGGGAGTTGCATTTTTGGCGCCACCTGGCCTTCGGACCTTCAAAGGCCCCGCCTTGGAGGGGATCTTGCCGCGAGAGATGCTAATTATGTACGCTTTGTTGGCACTTCCCGTCGTTAATTTGGCTGAATCTGAACGTTTTATTGGCCATCGAAATGCAATTAAAGGCCATAAAAGGAGTCGCTACACGAAATTATGTATGTGGCCGACACATGCTATTCGGCTGGCAGTTGGTCTTTAAAGGCGGCGCCAAGTTCTTTGATTTCTAGCACCTTTTCCCTTCTCCCTTGCCAGGAATTCACTCACTTCTGCCTTCTGATCTGAAGTGTGAACATTTGGTGTGAACTTGTAAAGAACATTTGTTAACAATGTGATTCCAAGCTGGGAATATCTTTGTTGTTTGATGGGAAAGTGTTGATTGGGATGAACAACTGAAAGATTGATTATTTATATGTGTGATTATTCTTTAAAATTTTGAGAAATGAGTTAATTTAATTAAAAATACTCCGCTTCAATTACTCTTAAGCTAATTTTAAAATCTACCATCTGCTTTTCTAAATATTAAATGAAGGAAGCACCCTATTACTTTACAAGTGCATTCATTGCTTCTCAAGTTTCCATTTTTATTCCCCAACAGCAACACGAGCAATCATAACTCTAGGAAAACAAATGATATAACTGCGCATATCTGATCCGATATACGATTTAACGATTCAAGTTCATGAGCAATTTTAACGAGTCTGCTGTCTAATCAAGAAACATGACCGAAGGTTGCGGGGGAGAAATGTTTGGGGCGGGGAAAACCCTTCAAACAAAAGGAAAACACTGAAACTGAAACATTTCTTATGCATGTAAGTACTCCGAGCGATTACAATTTTTATGTGCACTTCACCCGATGCTTTACGAGGCCCCGGGCACTGCTTTTGCATACAAATACTATTCCCGACATCTATATCTTCGTATATATATCCGAGAACACACTTTTAATGACACTTGTCGAGGAATGCGTTTCACTCAAAGCCCAAACACAATTTGTGCATTTTTCTTTAAATGATTTCCTCGCTGGGTCATATCTTTATTGGTTAATGTATTTATATATTTCGTATATGTGGTTATATAATTTTAATTTCTTTTCATAAGAAAACTGCCCATAAAAGTCAAGTGTGGGGGCCATAAAATGAAAAGATCAGGCCAAGCCCCTTGTTGTGGCCAAAAGGTGTGAATTCCAGCCGTTCTCCCTGCTCAAGGAGCGAAGGAAAACGAAAACTGTAATAAAAAATTCCCGAAATGAAATGTTTTGTTCTATCCAAAAGACTTTATGAGTTGGCAATTTGATTTGTATCATCAGACGTTTTTTATGGGAAATTCTCCCAAGACCAAAATCTTTTTCTTTCTCCATTTTATTTTTTCCCATATGAATGCTCTTCAAGTGATGCCAAAATATTAGTTGCTGCCACTTGAGCAATTTCACGAAACGAATCGTAATCATTGAAATGTATCTAAACAGACGCAAGGCGAAGGATCTTCAGTGCTGCGGTTACTTCAAAGTCCGCATAGAGATCGCCCGATCGCAGTGCTCCTGCCTCCCGGCATGTGGCAAGCAGATGAGAACCTCAAGATGAACCTTCAGTTGAACCTGCACAGCCTAATGAAGCCATTAGCAGCGCCTTATCGGCGTGCTCAAGGATCCTCGGAGCGAAACCGAACGAGCGAGGCACAAAAGGTCCCTCTAAGTATTGTCTTTGTCTTTGTCTGAATTCGCCCTTTGTTGCGGGGCAACTAATACGCCTAAATTAGATCGAGATCGGGATCGGGATAGGTGCTCGGGGTGCCTGTGTGGCAGCTGTTGTTCAGGATACAGCTCCTCCTTCTCCTGGGGCCCGCCAGTAGGTGTATCCTGACTCTTGCGGCCAGCCATTAACTTCACTTTCGATTTAGCATTTTTTGCAACACAAATCATGCTGAATAGCACCTGATGCACTTGGGTCATTGGGCAATTATCGTCTTAAAAGTTGCCAAAACTCCAGTCAGTTTAAATTTGTGTTCCGATTAGGGACTGCCCAAATTTATGGAGTGATTTATATTCTTTATTTTAAAGGGATCAGCAGTTCCAGGAAAATTAGATTTTGATTTTAATTTCTTATAATTGTATTCTTTAAGGTTAGCATGATCGCTTCAAGCTCTATTTTCTCCTTTTCCCACTACTCTTAGCTGGCTGTTATAATTTTCTCTCCATATGCTGGTCTAACCGCAGACATAAATTACATGGAAAAATATTCGCCGCTCTGCAAATATTGCGGCACTTAAGCACAAATGCTGCCACCCACTGGGGGCAAAGGCACCCCTCCTGGCTCGCCTTCGCCGTCAGTGTCGCAACACTTTCCAGACAATTGCAACAGCGAGTGCAACAAGCGTCGCAAAAGTTGCAGCCTCCGCGCTCATCGCCTCCCGCATGTTTTATTACTTCCGCGCACTTTCGCTTCTCGGCAGAAGCAACAGAATGTTGCATACGAGTATGTGTGTGGGAAAGTTCTCAGTGCGTTTAGCAGTTGGTTAGCAGCGGGGGGAGGATACATACGTGGTGGGGGCGGGTCTGCATATAGGAATAGGAAGTAAGCTTCCTTCATCCTCTGTTGTCTCTGGCGCTGTTGCCACATTTTGGCGGTGGCTGCGAGTGGTTTCCTGTCGGAGATGCGTTGCCGCATGTGTATAAGGGCACTGTAAGCATAAGAAAATTTTAAAATAATTTTAAAAAGCTATTAAATATGGTCATTAATATTATTAAAAACTAAAGGTAGACTTGAATTTAGATTGAAATTGAGTTTTTTATATACACTTCACCGATATATAATCGTATTTTTCTTAGAAATAACATATTTAATTCACAGTGTAGCAAACCACATGTGGCTGGACAAAATGTAAAAAAAATGCTAAAGAAGCTGCATCCTTGCCAGGATACACATCCCAGACGCTGGCAACTGTTCACTTTCGCTGCTCCTGCCACGTCCTACTCCCTGATATTCCTTTTTTTTTTTGTTCCTTTCTTAATATTTTTTCTTTTTGTCATTAAACTTTAACCGCGGCATCTGTCACCGTTGCTCCTGCAGGAGCACAACCTTAAAGCCTGCTAAATTTTAATTGCCCTTGTGAATTTACAGTGGCAGTACATTCGCAGAAAATAAAAAGAAAATAACTGGAGCAAATGCAGATATTACTCCTTTTTTTAGCTTACGGCTTTTTGCTTCTCTCCTTTTTTGCGCTTTGGTTTCCTTTATTGCCGGCGTCTCCTTTTTATGGCCAGTTTCAGGTTTGTGGCCTCGTTTTGGCCACAGCTACTCCGCCATATATCAAGAATTAATTAGCGTAATGCATTCACTCCGGGAAATTCAGGACAGGAGGACTTCTTTTATATGGCCCACTGATCGTGAAAAGTGTTTACTGCGGGCCCAGAGTTTTTCCGCATTTTTTCTTGCCAAAAAAAGAGAGGAGAACTTGCATTAAATATGCATAGCAAGCATTTGCATGATGACAATGCCGGGGTTGCCAGCGATTTGCGTTTTAAATTGCTCAAATTGAAGAAGGACTCAACGAGTGAGTTGGGGAAAAGTTTAAGGGGAGTTTTAAGTTAAATATCATTATTAAATAAAGTGTTTTTTTGCTTATGAATTGGAAGGCAATTCTTTAACTTAAACCTAAATAAAGCATAAAGGAATCTTTGATTCTTTTCTGAGAATATCCTTTTATAATTAATTCAAATTTAAAAGAATAGAAATAAGCTAATTATAAAAGCAGAAATAAGTCTGCATGACCTGACTGTATTCATTAAATTAATTTTAATGCATTTAATAATGCTACAAAAAATAAAACACACTTATTTAACATTTACCTTTCAACCTGGTTAATTGAAATCCGCCCGATGCCTCTTAGTCGGCATGGCCGCCGACAGTTGAGTTGAGCTGCCTTAATTAAATTTCAGCCAAATTAAATGCGGACTTTGCCTCTTTAACCCGTTCTTAACCGGGCTTTCAAGACCACGCCCACGAAGGCCAAAAAACGTGGCTGTTGACAGGAGGCAACGGCGACGATGACGATGACGTCCTCGGTTTCAGCCAGGTGCAATGAACAAGGTGTGCAGCGGAGGGAAAGCCGGAGCAGGAGCAGGAGGACACTATCGCCATTTTGTTGTCAGCTGCTTGTGGCAGGCGACATCAGCAGAAACTGCAGAAAAAGGGGTAAAAAGGAGGAAGGAGTCAGCAAAATGCATGCCAAATTAAACAGTAAATGCAGCGGGCCAAAAGGAATTTCCGCTCCCCCCTCTATAAACGAAAGCCCGAAAAGCCAAAAAAGCATTCGACCAACCCGACCGAGCCAAGCCAAGCCAGCCAACAAACAAACAAACAAACAACAAGCGAGTGCAGTGTGAAATTTTAATGCACAAAATTGCATGTGTGTTTGCGGCCATTGTTGTTGTTGCCGCTGTTGTGGGCCCTTCTTCCCTTTGGCCAACCAACCAACCAACAAACGGCAACAACACAAATTACTGGCCACGTCAACACACGGAGAAAAAAGGAGTGAAACGAAATGAAACTGTTGCTGTCAGTCTGCGGCAGCAGCAAAATCAGCTTCAGGCCATGCAAAATACAACAGCAGCGGAATAAAATGAAAAAGTCATAATAGTTTTGATCAGCCGAAGTTCTAATACTCTATAAAAACTATAGAATTTATTCACTTCTAAAATCTTAGAAGTAGGCTTTGGAAGATGTTGTTATTACTTTATGCTTAAACAATCTTAAGATACTCCCAGAATTAAATTAAAAATTATTCGAGAAATTTTTAAGAGTGCTATTTCTTGTAGATATAAAAACTATTGATTTCTTGTATTTATTATGACAATTAAAATTATATTTAAAAAACTTTTAAACTTACAAATATACTACGTCAAAAGGCTTTTTTCATTAGTACCCCTATCCAGGGTATTAAAAGGGTTAAAACATGGTAACAGCAATTCATTGGCCATGAAGTTTTCCACCTGTCGACAATGCGTTGATTGCTCCCGCTCCACAAAAGCAGCAAAGTCGGACAGAACGTCCAACTTGGCCTGAAGTCCAAGCTGAAGCTGAAGTTGAAGTTGAAGTTGCCATTGCCGCCGCTGCCTTTGCCGTTGCAGTTGGCAATTCTCAGACGCTGATTGTTGCCATTTGCCGGCGATCTGAGCCCGATACAGGTCGGAGAGAGACCGAGCGAGCGGTAGATGGCCGCGGAGAAAGCGAGATGGAACAATGGAGCCTCCCCTAGAACTCGGCGAAGCGTGGCCATAAAACAAAGACTGGGGACCCTTCCAGTTGGTTTATTGCATTCATTTAGCGCATTCCCAGTGTGTTTGTTTGGGTATTTTATAAGCTCCATAGGCAGGGCACTTTTAGCAGCTTTATGGCTCTGCCACACGCCATCTTGCCAAGTCTTCGTCACCGTCTCCATCTCCATCTATGGACTGCACTTCTCCCGCCATTGTTGGCAATCATTGAGGCGTTAAGGGAAAACATGGAAATTGCATGCGAAAGTCAATCAGCAAAACAAAACATGGTCTACAGTTGACAAGAGAATGGGAGAATTCTTTGGGAATTCAAAGGGAGAATCACTCAGGCAGAAGTAGTGGCAGAAATTCTCGGTTTCGTGAGAACTCTCTACAAATTTACTTTAAATTTCTGATAATTTTGTAGAGATTTTGATTTGAATGTATTTTGCTCTCAACAGATCCTTTAACCGTTTTCAATCTAATCTTTATATAAACATTATTATTAGGAATATTCAAAAAATAATTCGCTTACTCTAGCAATGAAAGGAAAGCGTAAATTGATTTTTCCCTTGCTGAATCTAACTTATTCCAATATCCTAAAGACTCTTTCTCTTGATTAGCCATCTCTCCATCGGCCTGTTATTCCTTTGTTCAATGTTTGTTTTGCCAAATGGGAGGAAACTCATGCATTCCCCCGCCTGATTATAAACATTATGGTCTTCATTCTTCGGTCCTGGGTTTTTCCTTCTACAGCGATGGGAGATTTTTGAAATTCCACCCAAACGAAGGAGAGCTGCATGCCAAGAGGTGTTCGCCTCGTTTGCTCCCAGGTCGATGCATTTTAATGATGTGCCGGGGCCCCACAAATATAATTTCATTTTTGCATTTCTGCAACTTTCGCAAGCGGCAGGCTGCTGGCTGCAAATTGATTGCCGGCCAACAAAAGGGCTGAAACGGCAGAGGCAACAACAAAAGCGGCTCACGCAATGCATGGCAACAATTGCAGCCGGTTTAATGAGCTCAAAAATGCGCGCAACAATGAAGAGCTGGCCTGGGTCCAAACCAAGGCCAATTTCCCAATGGCCAGCCCCACTTGGCATCCCTCCCGTTCCTGCTGCACTCGTGTAATTAAATGCAATTTTATTGCCACGATCGGGGGCACAAAAAATAGGTGGGCAATAAAAGCGAGCGGCTGCAAAAGTGTTGAAACGGCGCTGCTAACTTGATTTATGCAGCACCAAGGAGCAGGCCTAACATGGCTAACACAACGCCCCTTGGCGGTCAATGGCTGGCACTTCCGCCAACCAAGCAAACAATGAGTCAAGTAATTAATTCCAAAGTAAACAATTTATCAAGTGCATTCCGCTGGGGGATCTGCGAGATCAGAGGAAGCTGAGCGAAGTTTCCAGACATGTTTCCATGTTAGTAGAAGAGTTAACCCTAATACTCTTTCGAATTAATCATAACAATCAAAGCTACAAATTGTACATTCTTTGTTTAGAGAGCTTTATATTTGCTCTGTTTTATTTTTCTTTACTTTATTTGCGATGCATTTATGACAATAACCAATTTATTAAAAAGTGAATTCAGTCGTCTTTGCCCATAAAGAATCTGGTTTCAGCGGAGGTGTTAGAATTATTACTTAATCTGTCACCAGTTTCCAAATCTCCAAAACCAGCTGCAACTTCGGTCGTTGGATGAAGCATTACCAGACGATCTCCCATCTCGTCGCCATCCGTTTCCTCTTCAGACGTCTTTTGTAGCTCGTGGAGGCTAGTGAAAAGACCCAGGCTGGAATACGGACGGACGGGCCCTTCTCCTTGCTGCATCACTCCTGATACCCGCCTCCCTCGCTCGCCCATGGATGGGCGATGCAAAAGCCCCTCCGCCGGGGCCATGTCAAAGGACATCAGTTCCCAGAAGATCGCATTCTCAACGGTATGGAATGATGACAGAATGTGATTGATGTAGCAGCGCTCGAGTCCTCGGTACACCTCCGGCCATGTTGGAGCGGATAGGATGCACCACAGCTGAAAGGCGTTGTGGCTGAGCGGCCCGCTCCTCTCCGGCAGATTCTCGATCAAGTTCACCATCATGTAGTCCTGCCGATAGCTCTCAATCGCCTTTGGCTGGTCGCACTGCGGCGGAGAGAATGGCGCGTCCAGGCACAGTTGCGCGGCTCCCCAAAGGTAGGGCACGAAAAAGTAGTCTTCGATGGCACACCTCGGGTTCCTGGACATGGGCAGGTTATATATCGCGATCAGGCGGCGCACCAGGTATATGTAACGATAGAAGAGCAACAGTGCGGCGGCCACGGTGTCCCTGGCTCGCAGAATGTCAGCCCGAAATAGGCCGCAGAGGAAGAACAGGAACATCAGCTCGTTCCCGGGGCCAAACTCCATAGTGGTGGCATTGCCGAAGGAGCGCCTAAGATACTCCCCCAGCTCATGTATGTGCATGCACTTCTCCGCGCTGACGGCCCCGGCCAGCTGACGCAGGACGATCTGGAACATGTGCCGCAACCACGCCAGGTAGGAGATACCTACCTTCGATGAAGCTCTCGTGTCTGTGTGCTTTGCCAAAGGGCGCTCCAGTTCATCAAACATGTCGCACAATCGTTGCATCTCCTCCGACACGGGAAAGCTCTCGGTCAGGCGACGACCCCGAAGGGCAAGGCTAGTGTTGTTTATGTAGGCGATCAGGTCGCGGTAGGCCTGCGACCGAACCCAGCGGATGAGATCCGAGTCGCCTCGCACCTGCTTCACTGGACCCTTCTGGGTCAAGACGTCCGTGGCTCGCACTACATCTTCGGTGATATGAACCAAAGTACTGTCGGTCGGTCTTTGGGTGTGGCTCATTCTGAATTCGGTTGTGACGGGTGGGGTGGAAAAATTAGTATGTTTGAAACTCTAAGCAAAGCCTGCTGGGTACGGAAAGCAACGAATTTTGGTAACGATCTATGAGGTCGTTGAGGGTCTAGGATTCATGAACATTCGTTATCATCTAGATGAGATATACACCTTGCTATAAATTTATGCAAATTTCTGTCTATTATTATAGTTTTTTTAGTAATTTAAGCTTTGATAAAATGTTTTGTTAGAATTCAAATTTGGCACACTTGTCGTATGAGTAATTTCTATCATTTTAAGATCAGTATAATAAACAATACACACTTAAACTCATTCAAATTTGTCAATATTAAATAACTAAAGAATATTAGAAAATCAAGAAAGGGAGCTCTAACTTGCAATTGATGGTTCTCTCTGAAACTATAATACCCTCAGAGGAGTATAAAAATTTAAATATTTATTCATAATTTAAGGTAATAAATTCCGTAGCCTCTGACTGAAATTATAATACCCTGCAGGGTATAATAATATTAAAACAAGCCAGTTTCCTTACTGTTCTTTAAACTCGACTGAATTTTCTATAAAATTCACTCGGTAAACTTTTCAAATCACGCAATCTTTTCGCTGCATTTAACCAGCTCTTGGGCCCTCGGTCCGCTGACCAACACTTACTTATAATCGAATTGGGCAAATAAATCCAAGCCGGAAAAGCCCCCAAAGCCATCACATTATCTACTCTAATTAAGAATGCCGAAAAGTCAGTTTGCCAAGCACTCTTCTGCTGGCTCTGGCCCACCAGAACCAGAAGTGCATTGCGGGCTACAGCTACGTGCTCATCAGCATAATCAAGTGCGCGTGGGAGTTGGCTGCGAAGTGGAAGTAAAACTTAACTGCAATTTGAAAGAGATTACAATTATTTGATTGCACTTGAGGGCTGGCAGCGGGGCGGCGAACTTCGGGGAGGCCAAAAGTGTTTTGCAAGTCGCACTCATAAATTTTGAATGCCAAATGCCGCAGATAAAGCTTATCGCGATTGAACAACAATACTCACTGGGATATGCCGGATGAATCACAGCTTTGGGAGCTGATTCCAGTTGAGTCATATAGGGACAATGAATGGATCCGCTTGTCTGCCGAGATCTCAGTGCCATCTCATCGCAAACAAGCGACCGATGGCAGGTCTCTGCGCCCTGACAGTCGTTCATTAATTAAGACATCCAGCCAACAATAAATAAGCCAACCGGCGGAGTCCCTGGGAGAGAGATGCACACGTGTCTGCGGTTCGAGGAGCTCTTCAAAGAGTTTGTCAACCGGCAAAAGTCTGCGGCTAATTATGCGCGGCCCCCACTTCATCTTCCCGCATGAAGATCTCGCCTCAGACTACGGACTACGGACTACAGACTACAGACCACATCCCAGCGCAATTGCATTTGCAGCGCACAAAAGGCGGAAAAGAAATGCCAAAAAGCCGAATGACATGTGAAAATATGCAAATATCAAAAGTGAATGAATGGGTCTGGGACCGGTCTGGGTCGGTCTACTTCTGCTGGTCTGGCCTGGCACTCAGCCCCTCCGCGGGCCTTCTGGTTTCACTTGGTTCCGTTGGCTCACTCATTAAATATAATGGACCCGGTCGCAAGACGAGACCCAGCGTCGTCACCAAGCGCTTTAATTATGATGTCGAAATTCGCATTAATTGCCACAGAAACGACGAGTTCCGACTGCAGGTCCAGGATCCCATCTTTACACTTGAAGGAAACCATTTTGATTTAAGAAAATTATGTTTACATTTTCTTAAATTTATTGTCACCATAAGATAAGTAGGCAAATAATACTAGGTGTAAAAATATACTTTAAATATCTTCGATTTTTGTTCAGTTTCCCATATTTTCTAGCAGTGTCCTGCTGCTGCACTTTAAAGAACTCTGCGCCGGGAAAAAGTTCCCTAGCTCTCGCCGGCACTTCTGACAGCAGTTTATATAATTTTGACAAGCGTTTAAATGCCTGCCAGACGACCGTCGACAGTTGTCAACTGTTATTGTGGGCTGTGCACTGCGACTTGATTTCGCATTCAGATTACGGCGCTGTTAATAAGTGGGGGAATACGGCAGGACAATGGAGTGGGGCTGGCGTTGATGTCGCCATCTCTGTTTTGATGTGGCTTAATGCATTTGAACAGCACGCGATTTAAATTGCCTCAGCAAGGCACTTAATTATTTGCAAATGTGAGAATGAGAGTCCCTAAGTAAGGGTTGCAATGAGAAGAATTATGGGGATTAAAAGGAAAAGCGGGATAGGAATATTCAAAGGGAAAGATGCAGTCAAAGTTTAAGCTGAAGTTGGGGGAAAATTCAAGGCATCATTTTATTAAAGGTGCCTAAAAACAGAAGAAGATACTCGGAGTCTTTTTTCATTGATAACAAATTGATAAGTTACAAAAGATTTCACTTTAACAACTGTCAATATCTACTTTTCGTTTATGTGTAATTTATATAGACCCATTCTTCATAGCTTTTGTATTCTATAAGTAATGCATGTTGCCATTTTCTCCCTCCACCCATCGGCTAGAAAAATAATTAAGTAATTGCGCTGGCAAATGAGTTGCCAATCAAAGCAGAATCCCTCCCCCTCGGTGGAGTCAGCGGCAGCTGGTGGTCAGTGGATCTGATTTGATTTATGTTAAAGCTCTTATTAAAATTTCATTCCCCTACCGCTTAACAGCTGATTAACAGCCAAAGGAAAGCCAGACGTGCGTGATGCCAAACAAAGGAGCCGGCCATGATGGAGCCGGGCTTAGCTGGGGACGGGATGAGATCAGCGCCAAGTTCCTTTAATTAAAATAGACAAATGGCGCACGATTGGGCACTCGATGATGGGTCGCCGCCCCGTCCCGGTTCCCCCGATGGCACACAGCTGTTGCCTAATTTATGAAAAATTCACAAAACGAACTTATCAATCATAATGCTTGAGCTCTCCAAAGAGGAAGCTGCCACATTGTTGGCGTCTCCCCGGTTGGGTTCCTTAGCATTCCGAGCACGTGCCTCGCTGCCGGCCAAGAGCTGCTGCGAAAAGGAGCAGCGAGGAGCTCTCAGCGAGAATTCAATAGAAAAATTGCACAAACCTTGCCGTCCATTTGCAGTTTGCAGTTCTCAAACGTAATTGTGGGCGCCTCGTTTCAGTTTATTTTCGGTCAGGGAGCAGGGGATAGGAGCCGGGGAGCGGGGACAGACCGAGTCGCTTCGGTGATGAAGATGAAGATAATGCGGCGGATGCTTTACTGTAGCCAATTTGGCTGGCAGCCGCTCAGCAATGACACGCCGTACGTGACCTGTTCGTCAAATGCAGCCCAGAGACAAAGTGCAGGAAGCGGGCTGATCAGCTTTAAACTTTTCGGTCAAGTCATTTAGCTTCGATTGACAATTGGAGACAAATATTGATGGAGGACAGGAAATTCATCAGGGGCACATTTGTGGGACTTATTTCTCTCCTTAAAGATATCCTTACAATGTTTCGAGAAGTTTAATAGCAAAGGTTTTGCTACCAAGTTTATTTTGTTCATTTACTAAAGTTTTAACTTTTGCTTCTTAAAAAATGAAACCTTATTTCCTCACATATTATTTTTCTTGTTCCGATCGCGTGCTGTTTTCTCAACTTCAAAGCGAATTACTTTCCAAGCAAATCTCACTAATTGTCTTAGTTTGCCAGCGACAGCATAATTAGTCACAATCACTAATTTTTAAACAGGAAAGCCTCAGAAAATTCAATTTCCAATGAAAATCGCCGACCAAAAAGGGAGACTTGGCAGGGAAATGCTTTAAAAAAATATCAAAGACCGCCACGCGACCACAAAACAAATTTTACTTTGCTCTAACGCTCCATCCGGCTCGAGTAGTAATGAAAAATTCCAAGAAATTTCAAATATTCAACATTTTTAACGCCAGGCAAATGAGCACCAGCCTCCCCCCTCGACTCCTCGAGGAAACCAAACTAATTAAAGACGCGTCCACCTACGAAACCAGGCCTGCTCCCGAAGTCGGCCCTCGTCCCGGGGAAACTCGAAAAATCATACAAAGTTATATAGTCATCAACTGCACATCAATCATAGGCCGGCAAACTTGGGGCCCAGACATTGCTTTGTCTTGGCAATCGGAAAATGGGAGGGAGAGTAGTTGTGGCTGCCGGGAAAAGCAGCGCAAGAAAAGCGTGAAAAATTGTCGAGCATGACGCAGTCCCGGAACGCATCCACACATCCATGGGATGCACTTAGACATTGCTAAATTTGGACCACGGCCAGAGCAGATCCCCGTTTCACGTTTGCCATGTGTAGGCATTTTGCTGATAATTAGCGAGCGGCCCAGCCGAGTGTTTGCCGCCCTAATTGATAAACGAAGAAGGAGCTGGCGGCCTCGGCTAGGGCTGATGCTGCAAGCTCCCCCTTTGGGGCTCGCTCTACCATAAAAATTATCTTAATGGACGATTTAAGAATCACTCATTGTGAATTATGCGCTGCATTTAGCCGCCGAGTAGTCAAAGTCTGGCCACTTGAATTACGGTATCGAAATCTAGTCGGGGGCCCAATGTCTGCAGTGTTGAAAGTCTTTTTTTTTTGTATTTTCCTGTGGCTGGAAAGCACTCTTGGTGGAGTTGGGTTAGGGGAATACTTTGGAAACTATATTGAAAGAAAGAAATGGTAAAGTTTTGGCTAACATTTTCACTAAATTCATGACTACAATTTAAGTTAGGATCTAGATCAAAATAGGCAATTATAATAAATTTCCGTTTTACTAAATATTTCTGTGTTAATGATTACTCAACAATTTAAATCAATTGTAGAATAGTAATGAGTACTACATTTTTCTAGGGTAGTAAAAATTCGTTAAACTCCCCTCCAGCGACCCGTTGATTCTCTGCTTTTGATAAACATTTGGCCTCAGCAAGATCTTCAGGATTGTAAATGTTTTGGAAAATCTTCTCGCATACGCAAATGAAATGCCCGATGGCACAGATCCAGCCGAAGACTCTAGGGGGAAATATTTGTGGCAACCGAGGCAGAGCCATGTGTGCCTCTTGAATGGGATTCGGGTGGAGTGGGGAATATTTCTCATCACTCAATGCTACAGATGCTGAAAACAATCAACAGGCACATTCGTATTATTCAGCCGGCAGCAGGCATGCAAAATTATGGTAGGGCCCTGTCTCGCCTGTCGCCTCCCATTCCCCGTTCGCTTCATTCTAATGTTTTTAATGAAACAAACTTTTCATGTATGTGTATATATTTTTTTGTTGGCTTTCCTTAATGTGAATTTATTGTTCGGGCAAAGAGTTGCGGTCGCTTTTCGTGCTGTGTGGGCACTCGAAAATAAAACCCGACAACCAGAAGAGCTGCGTGGAGTGGGCTAAGTTGGGTTGCCCACCTACCTCCCTCCCTCCGTCCAGGCAACCATCCGTCCAATCTGGCAAGAGTCAAGCTGCTTATGCGCGGATTTCTCCCGAGGACTTTGAGATTTTGTGGCGGGGTTTTGGGGCTTGCGGGGGGAATGCAGATTAATCAAGCGCATGATGCAAGCGCTCAACTTGCTGCTCAGTGACTTCACCTAGCCACCGCATTGGGTTTCTCACTTGGCCCCGCAGCTCCTGTCTGTCGGTGCTCCTGCAGCCGATGCTGCTGCTGCCACTTTGCCAGCTGATTAATGTCTTACATGCGACGTTTTAATACCAATTTTTTATGCATATTCAAAAGTGCAGTGCGAAAAGCAACTGCAAGATATCTGCGGGCAAAAACCTGAAGTCTCCTCCGGAGCATTTGGATGTCGTGACATTTCCTGCGTGCTTGCTTGAGGCAAGTGCAGAGGAAGCTGGCTAAAAGGGACAGCAAATTATTAAAGATTATTATGGGAAATGTATAAGATATAAGCCTACTTTTTAAAACATTTTTCTTTTTAACAAATATTTAAAAACCCTTTAAGAAAGTCTTCTCATTAAAGAATTTTTTTCGTTCCCAGTCAATACCCACTGTACCATCACAAATCCATTTTGTCATATTCGCAATGTTGTTTGCAACTCGCTCAGATTGAAAGGTGTTAATGCCAAAAACTTGCCCAAGATTTGTTCGCCACTAATTTCTGCATATTTATAAAGGCAAAGACGACAACGAAAAGACATCTCCAGGCCAGTGAATGACCCCCGTCCCCGCCGGAGGAGTAATTGCAGATGAGTTTTGGTTGCTCAGCTCAAAACAACTCGTTGGAAAGTTGTAATTAAAAGGAAATCAGTAAGCCATACCCTCATTCGGGGTAGAACTCGAACGATTACATCACACAGGACCCATATGTGCAGCAGTACTTCCTCTTATAATTGAGGTAATGACTTAATAAGTAAACTCTGCGTTCACCTTCAACGAGCGCATTAAAATTTTCAAGTTCAGCTCGTTATATCATTGTGTTAAATTGACCAATTTTTCTGTGCCACAAAGGGTACCCCTACCTTTTCGGCATTCTGAATCACATTTCCAGAGGTGTCATCTCCGTTGCACCTCGTTTGATGACTCGGCAAGCGATTTAAGTCGTGCGGCAAAAGGTTCGTGGGGAACGGAGGAGATCAGAAATGATGATTTCGATCACGGAGAGAATCTGTGTTCGTGTTTGTATCACTTCCGATTCGTAACGCCTCGACGCGAAGCAGCTCTAATTGGCTTGAAAAGGTTTAGGCCAAAGAAATGTTTTCGAGGAGATTGGGAAAGGCTTTTTTGATTCGGTTCCTGGTAACGAGATCAAAAGGAGTTGAATAATGGCTTCAATATAAATCTTGAACTTAGAGGCAAAGATGAAAGGGTTCTCGAGTGTTAATTTTAATGAAGAAAGTAACCTTAAGTAATTATGATGAATGTAAGTGTTCTTAACTGCATAACATAATTTAGGGA
>JAEIIL010025316.1:0-10833 GCA_018905715.1 Drosophila lini | reverse complement strand
CGAGAATTCGACCCCAAGCCTGTAAAATTTTGTTTTGACATTCAGAGTGACCAAGGAGAAAAGACAAAAAAATATCAAATAAAAATGTCGCGACTCCGACACTTGGGCAAAAATATATTATCAACAACCCTACTGGGCACACTTGCGACATCTTTGTGAAAAAAGGAAGTCGGTGAGGAATTGTCCAATTACTTCCGCGGCGAAAAGTTAAAACCCATTAAGATGTCGATGATTTCTGCCCGCCTGGCGTCCTCGGTCGCCCGCAACCTGCCCAAGGCTGCCACTCAGGTATTAACCAGCGAATTTAAGCATAAAAATAGCACCGAAAAAGTGGGCAAAAAAAGATGTCATACATAACCGAATCGATGGGTGGCAAGTATTTGCGAAGAAAGACGGTGCAGCGTGCTCTTGAAGTTGTACAAACAGACGGATAACACCTTTATTATGTTCAGGGAACAAGTAATAGCTGGTTTTTGCAGTGATTTCGCCAAGAACTTTGTTACGCAATGCGGCGAATTATAAAGCGGCCGCCCGAGATTGGTCGGTTGCCAGGTTACATAATCAGTGAGGGCCGAATTTTGCTACCAAGAATTGCAAAGTTTTTGGTTAAATTGTAGGCACAAGAAGGTGAAAAGCGGTACATAAAAGTTGTTATTGTGGTCAGATTACATAATTGTGAATGCGACAGAGCGGCCCATGGGATCAAGTTTGAGGTTATGTCCGGCGGCCAAGCAAGTGGTGAAGGTGGATTGAGTGAAAAGTTGGGTGTTTCCGACAGTCAAATACCCTGCCAAAGAGACTTTTTATTTATTTATGAGTTCGTGGGTGTCAGGTGCGATTCCAGGTAGACGCTACACTTTGATTATCCAATACATTGTGACTTACATAATCTAATATTATTATTCCGTCTCTTTTACAGGCCGCCTGCAAGGCTGCTTATCCCGCCGCCAGCCTCGCTGCCCGCAAATTCCATGTGGCCAGCTCGCAGCGCAGCGCCGAGATCTCCAACATCCTGGAGGAGCGCATCCTGGGCGTTGCCCCCAAGGCTGATCTGGAGGAAACCGGCCGTGTGCTGAGCATCGGTGATGGTATCGCTCGCGTCTATGGCCTGAACAACATCCAGGCCGATGAGATGGTGGAATTCTCCTCCGGACTGAAGGGCATGGCCCTTAACTTGGAGCCCGACAACGTCGGTGTGGTGGTCTTCGGTAACGATAAGCTCATCAAGCAGGGTGATATCGTCAAGCGTACCGGTGCTATTGTGGATGTGCCCGTCGGTGATGAGCTGCTGGGTCGCGTCGTTGATGCCCTGGGTAATGCCATTGACGGCAAGGGAGCCATCAACACCAAGGATCGTTTCCGTGTCGGTATCAAGGCCCCCGGCATCATCCCCCGTGTGTCTGTGCGCGAGCCCATGCAGACCGGTATCAAGGCCGTCGACTCCCTGGTGCCCATCGGCCGTGGACAGCGTGAGCTGATCATTGGCGATCGTCAGACTGGGTAAGAATCTTTGGCCAACTTTTTCGAGGAGGAATGAGCTGGGTGATTAGCCCAGAATAGGACTTGCAACTAACCCTCTATTATTGGTTTATTCAATCTGCAGCAAGACTGCTCTGGCCATCGACACCATCATCAACCAGAAGCGTTTCAACGAGGCTCAGGATGAGTCGAAGAAGCTGTACTGCATCTACGTCGCCATTGGCCAGAAGCGTTCCACCGTCGCCCAGATTGTGAAGCGTCTGACCGACTCCGGTGCCATGGGATACTCCGTGATTGTGTCTGCCACCGCCTCCGATGCCGCTCCCCTGCAGTACTTGGCTCCCTACTCCGGCTGCGCCATGGGCGAGTACTTCCGCGACAAGGGCAAGCACGCCCTGATCATCTACGACGATTTGTCCAAGCAGGCCGTGGCCTACCGTCAGATGTCCCTGCTGCTGCGTCGTCCCCCAGGTCGTGAGGCCTACCCCGGTGATGTGTTCTACCTGCATTCGCGTCTGCTTGAGCGTGCCGCCAAGATGTCGCCCGCCATGGGCGGTGGCTCCCTGACCGCTCTGCCCGTGATCGAGACCCAGGCTGGCGATGTGTCCGCCTACATTCCAACCAACGTCATCTCGATTACCGATGGACAGATCTTCTTGGAGACTGAGTTGTTCTACAAGGGTATCCGCCCGGCCATTAACGTCGGTCTGTCCGTGTCCCGTGTGGGCTCCGCTGCCCAGACCAAGGCCATGAAGCAGGTTGCCGGTTCCATGAAGCTGGAGTTGGCCCAGTACCGTGAGGTCGCCGCCTTCGCCCAGTTCGGTTCCGATCTGGATGCCGCCACCCAGCAGCTGCTGAACCGTGGTGTGCGCCTTACTGAGCTGCTCAAGCAGGGACAATATGTGCCCATGTCCATTGAGGATCAGGTGCGTATTCAATAGGATAAGCGAAAAGTCGGTGTATCCGTGGTTATGATTTTAAAAGAACGTTTTATTGTGGATATGCAAGCTCTTGCCGAAACACTTCTAATGCCGCTGTCCCGTTTACTTCCAGGTTGCTGTCATCTACTGCGGTGTGCGCGGTCATCTGGACAAGATGGATCCCGCCAAGATCACCAAGTTCGAGAAGGAGTTCTTGCAGCACATCAAGACCTCCGAGCAGGCTCTGCTCGACACCATTGCCAAGGACGGCCAGATCTCCGAGGCGTCCGATGCCAAGCTGAAGGACATTGTCTCCAAGTTCTTGTCTACCTTCCAGGGTTAAGCAGCAATTAGGCAGTCACGTGCGCAGTTAACAACTGGAGATGGCATGAATAACGCCGCCGTCCCTGCGCTCGTCATCAACAAGAAAAATTAAACAACTTAAAGCTTAAGATAAAACAGAAATTATACAACAAAAACAAGAGAAAACTCCTTTGCACATTCATGTTTTCCTGAGTGTCCGGCCGGAAAACCCATCTGATCCGTTGTTCTGCGCCAACATGCCGCTAAATCTTGGGAGAGAGAGAGCAGGCGTAGGCGTCGGTTTGGTTGGTGATTCCTGGTCCGGATCCAGTTTCGAATTTCAGCGAAATATCCGTGCGGTTCCTCCTCCTTAAACGATAGATAATCCCCCGTTGTTCTTCTACACTTACATTGTAATCAATATTTGAAATATTGTAATCGAGAATAGTCGAAATACTGTCTGTGGATGATTGTGAAACGATGATGAATTAAAAACGATACTAAATTATACTCTAAACGGATTTAAATGTTTCTTCTTTGCTGGGAAGTTGCTATGGTAAATGTTTATGATGATTGACTAAGCCGATTTTGTTCAACCACCTATGATTAAAAGGTAGGTTTTAATTAATATGGTGTGCGATTGTATATTATTTTTATATGGAAACTTATCCTAAAAATGGGACCGCCGGATGGGGATTGCTATTTCATATGAATCACGTGGATATTATGAGCATAAAATATTTAATTTGTGGTTCAAGTTAACTTTAAAAATATTCCAGTTATTGGGTTTTGTGTAAAGTAGTTTTCTTCACTTCTTTAAATATTGCAGTTATTTACATACATACATATGCACATTTATAAATTTACACAGGCTCCGTTTTAAAGAATATCGTTAAAGAAATTTTCTTCCTTTCCTTTTGCAAAGGTATCAGGAATAATGCATTTTACTCCTAAATATGGACCAGTTGCCGGCAGGAGTTCCCCTGAACTAATCTAGGTCCAGACACTCAGCTGATCCGCCAGCCGGAGAGCAGATGTTTGCAATCCACGTCCCTTTGCTTAACCCCCTGACCCCTGTGCGAATTAGCCACCCCTCGCTGGGCTACCTGAGTGATTGGCTGTAGTCCAAGGAGCAAGGAGCAGGAGCATGATAAAGAACCCGGTGATTCCAAGCGCTTTGTGTTGTGCATATTTCGTTAACAGCAAGCCAGAAACGAGAGCAAGAAACCCCAAAAAAACCAAAACCGGCAACGGCGGCCCAACAACCGAGACCCAAAAAACAGTAAACCCAAATTATACGGCCTGAAGTTTTTATGACGCCCATTGCCGCTGGCAGTCAGCATAAAATGTGCCAAAAGGGAGGAGCTCTAAGGGGGGCGTAAAGAAAAATTACTTTCCTTTTTATTACATTTGTTTGACCGTAAAAGCGTCGAAATTATTTGAGATGTACAAAAACAGAAATTAATGAGAGTCATAAAACCGTCAAACTTAAATTTCGAACAGGAGCTCAGCAAAGAGAACAAGCGAAACACAAGCAAAAGCAGAACGCAAGTCTCGACGACTTTATGCCCTTTAGGGAAAACGAGTGCTTAAGCATCCGTTTTTATTTAAATGCAGACAATTTATTTGAGGTGCTTATTTAAGACGCAAAGTATTTTAAAAATGTTATTCTTACAGGGAACTCTACCTTCCATTTATATGGTAGAAACGTATATGAAATTCGTATAGGTTCAATATACCTTTAATTCTAAGTTTAATGGGTATTAAAAGAGGGAGAGAGAAAGAGACACTCACACGCATACACACGAAAGTCAGCAGCGACAGTAGCACACACACAGCCACGCGGTTGGGCAATTACCGTTTCCCATGGAATAGGGCACACAAAAAAGAGAAGAGGAAGTAAGCGAAAAGAGCAGATGAAGAGTACATAACTGACCTGCGATCGCAAAGATGACCTTTCTCTGTAGGGTATCTATATTATATGTAGGTATAATTGTACATATGTGTGAGTGCTTTGTGTATTCAGGATTGATAAGGCAGAAGGACAAAATGAAACAGGGAACTCATCTTTGCCCTTGACAAGGGGTCTGTCTGTCCCTGATTTCTCGGTTCAGGGTGTGGAAAATTTCTCACACTCATCAGCTGTCGAAGGAACATCTGAATGTTTCTAAAAAAACATGTGTTCGCAAAATAAATAATACAAAAAGCCACAATTTCCATATAAAATTCACAAAACTTTATTTTCTACATGTATGGGATCCGAGACAGTTTCGCAAACATTAGTTTGTTATAAAACCGCTTATTATTGCTTATTTCTAGGTAAACAATAAACCTAAGTTATGATGCATTTTTGTATATGTGCGGAATACATAATATAAATTACAAATAATCTAGTCTCATCGTTATTATTGGGAGTTATGTGAATATTATTTTGCACAAGTTTTGGATTTATTCTTAGAACGTAAAACGAACAATTTCCCACAGAAATTAATAACTAAAAATACAAATACGTGTAGTTGTTTGGAATATAAAATAAAATGCTTGGAGAGACAACGCCGATGTGTTCGGCCAGCAAATGAACTCGTTGCCCACTCTCTCTCGGTGTCCACCGCTCCGCCACTCACTCCACACTGAGAAATTGTCCCAGCGGTAGGAACTGGCGGGCGTCCAGTCTCCGGCTTCCAGTCAGCCTTTCCGGGTGGAAAGACTCGCTGCCAATGGCCGGCTCACGAGCCACTTGTGCACAGGGGGCAAAGGTGCTGGAGCTAGCCCTTGGCAGCGGGGGAAATACTGCATTAAGGGACTCCAGCAGATTGCGATGATTTGAGGATTGATTACGAGATGTTGGTGATGATGATTACGACTACAATGGTAACGAACACGAAACGAACAGAATACGGAACGCTACAAATTTAAAAATGAAAACAAATTAAACTAAACTACGTAGTCTGGTGTTATGGCGGTCTCTGGTTGTCAGACTACTTCCGCAGGGTCCGGCCTATGATGGAGTCGAGCAGTGGGCCGCTCAACTCCTGTCGAAGTGCAATTTTCTGGAACTTGCTTCCCTGGTATTTGTTGTAAACGGCCTTCAGCCTAGCCTGCGGTGCGTCCCGGGCCAGCTTCGCAATTTGCCTGGTGATCGGACGCAAATCGGCGGCCGAGTACCGCGAGTAGAAGGACAGAGTGGGGGTCCAGTGCCGATCGTTGAATCCAGTGGCAGCCCGATAGTTTCCATTTAGCAAGTGCAGAGACAGGAACAGCGAGGCAGCGGCAATCTGTTGAAGAAAAAAAAACACGAGTTTTTGTTAGATCAACAAGTTGGAATTTGCATTTTTTGCAACCCACCTCCGAGGGCCTGTAGCTAGCAAGATCGTAATCCACGGAAGCCAACTCGATAAAGTACTTGGCCATGGCATGGTGCTCGTCCTCTGCGGCGGCAGCTTTCGAGTAGCGGCGCAAGAAATGAATCGGCAGCGGTCGCGACAAGTTGCAGTCGATGGCCTTGAAGATCTGCAGCTCCATCTGGCGGATCTGGCGGCCCGTGTAGGTATCATCGGTGATAAAGACAAAATCTCCAATTGCCGGCGGGAACAGCTCCTCATACTTAGTGGCAATAAAGAGGGCTGTGACGCCCACCAACTGCAAATATGTGCGTTTGGTGTCCTTGACCACCTGCAGGTAGCGATCAATGATGGCCACCGCTAGCTGGAAGGTCTCTGCGGCCAGGTGGAACTGAAGGTGAACCTCGTTGATCCAGTCGATCAACACGGCTCGCATTTTGTGCGTCACCTCCTTCTGGCCCGCCAAGTGATCCTTAAAGATGGGCTGTTCCTTCTCCACCTGGTACAGATAGTCGTAGATATCGTTTACATATTCAGAGACCAGAACAAGGTTCTCTTTGTCATTTGCGTCGATATCCTCGACCCCTTCCAATCTCTTGGTCGATAGTGACATAGTTGCAGCGGGCATCGTGGTGGCAGCAGGAGCTCTGGCTGAGCTGGTGATAGCATGACCCTTAAGGAATGACAACGCACCCGAATCCTTTTTAACTTCCGGCTCCTTTCGGGCAGCAGCTGCCACAGGCTCCCGACGAATCCCAGAAACACCCATCACGGGCTTAGCCAAGGCGGCACGCAACTTGGTCAGCGATTTCTTGGACAGATTGCTGTCCTCGCGCTTTAAAGTGGGCTCATTTACGTTCTCATTAGAGCTAGCCTTTGCTGTGGGGTTTAAGGAATTGCACAAATAGGTTTATTATACTACTATACTATTTCAGAAACCAAGATTCTTATGATCTCGGTTGAAAATACACGTTATTAAGAGTTCAGAATATTTACACTTACCCTTTGTGGGTTCAACAGCAGTTTTAACGGCAATTGGGTTGCGGACCGAATTTGAGCGCAAAACAGCGGTGGCCTTTGGTACAGCTCCATTGGCGGTGGTGCCCAGTGGCTCCTTCTTCCAGTGCGTGTCCACGCGAGCCTTGGCATTCCACAGAGCGTTTGCCAGCTTAAGGTCCTTGGTTCTAATATAATTAAGATAGTTCCAATGAAACTCAAGTGGAGATATAAATAGAAAGTAAACTCACTCTTTCTGGGCCGCATCCTTGGCGGCAATGGCGCGGTTTAAACCACGATTTTGTAGGTCGCCCAAAGCGGCGCGTTTTGTGTTCACCTCCTGCGAAGGTGCTGTCAATTTCTTTAATTGCACTTGGTTTAAATTCTCCGAGGCGTTCTGGGAAATGTTCGGAAAACCAATTAAAATTAAATATTTTAACCTAATAATTTAGTTACATGAGTATGATGTACATATGTACCCTTAGTAGGCATACTATGTGGAATTTAATAAATTAAAGATCATTTGTATACTACAAGACGGACTACATTTCCAAAACTTAAAAAATTTCCATACATTTGTATGTATAATCCACTCCCCCGCCATTTTTAGAAAAGAACCGCAAGACCTTAGTCGTCATATCACCTCTTCCTTGATTTATCAGGAAGAAAGTAGAGGACAATAATTAGCGGTGCAAGTACCGCAACTAGAAAAATTGCGCCAAAATGTGACTTGAGCAAAAACAACAACACATGAGCTCTTGACGAACGGCACCTTTTTCACCCCCCTCTTCACACGCGTTCTTTCTCTCTCCCTCTCTCCTATCTGTCTGCCTTTTTCGTCCTCTCTTTTAATGTACCACCTAGCCCACGCTGCAATGGCGGCGCTGAACCCGCTACTTTTCTAACTCTTCCATGATACCTAGACTCTGGCTAAAGTTAATATTTAAGGTAAAAACTCACCTCATCGCCACGCATTTTCAGAGTTGTGCCCACCATCTTGATTGGTATTTTTAACTATACAAACACTGTGTAACACAAAGAGCAGACGCTTGATCGCTTTTTTCACTTGTTTTTTTTGAGCGCGTTTTGTTATACTGCAAAACGCGTGTTTATTGTTTCGAAATGGAATAGCTTGTGAACTAGGCTGATCCGATGTAGGTAATGTACAATTTAAAAATCGAATGTTGCTGAGATTGGTATTGCCTCGACGAAAATCTGATCGCACGAAGCGGAGCGAAACGAAGCCAAGCTGCAGTTGAATTTAAAATTCGATTCGTGAAGCGAGGTAGAGTTGGCCGGAGATCGATAAGACTATCGATAAGCCGATGTTTTTACAGTGTGACCCTGGGACTTAAATGTTTATAAACTATCATAAATTGGGTTGCAAAATGGGGAAAGGTTCTGGTACAAGTATAATAAAGTGTTATAAATAGGGCTAATATATAAATATATATATTAAAATAGCTTGACGTAAATGTTCACTCTTAAATTTAATAAATTATTCTGTGAAAAGAAATACCATAAAAACTTCATCGTACAAATTATATCGATAACAATAGCACATTTATTGCGAGAGGTTGCAGAATTTGATTAAAATGAGAAATTGCTAAAAACGTTCTGGTTAAACTAAACTTAAAAAACTAGCAGCAACTTTTTGACTCGCATTTCGTGTGACATATATAATTGTATTTTAAATGAAAACTGTTCTATAAATTTGTTATAAAAAAATCGTAGCCCATTGCATCATGTATCGACAGCTTTACACCAAAACAATGCTGCCCATAAGATTTGAATTTAAATTGAAAATGTAATCAACGGTTGAAATCCGTTATCCTACCTATTTGATAAAGTTTTACTTATATTTATTTAAAGGACTTTTAAACTAGCTAAAACTCTGCACAGTGCTGTTTCTGTGATTCTAATGACTCTCCTTTTTAATTAAGACATTGCATCGCGTTGCATCAGGCATTGATTGCCTCAATTAAAAGCTGATCACTTCAATTGGCTGTCTGTTCGGTTTGTTTGTTTTTGCGCCTCCCTGATTTGCATTCGCTGATTTAAGATTTCCTGCTGCCACAGGCCGCAGAACATCGAAACTCGTAGCGGAAATGCAGCATAATTCTTGCCTCTGCTCTGCCTTCCTTTTTTTAGCTGATGATCAGTGTCAAGTTTTCGTCTGCTCCATCATTTTCAAGCACTTGACCACAAAACAATCGCCAAGTGTCTGCGTCTTTCCACTTTATCGCCTTAGTTTTTGCCAATGTTGTTTTTTTTTCAGTAAGATCTTTAATTCTTTTTCTTTTTTTGGCCCTTTGCTCCGTCTTAACGGTTGAGGCATTCTTCTTCTCTTCTTCCGGCGCTCTGGCTCATTAGCATATATTTATGAGTTTGTTTTGCCTGGCGAACAACACAACTCCCAGCCGCCGAAAAGCCAAGCCGAGCGAGAACGAAGTGCTCGCCGACGATCGTCGTATTGTATCATGCTCCAAGTTTTCCATGATTTTCACATTTCATTCGCAAAAGCCGTCGCGAGTGGTTGTGTGGCTCCCCATTTGCGTCGCGCTCTTCTTCGTTCTGGCGAATCCTTTGAAAAGCCATCGATCACATTGACCTCCGGCCAGAATTTAGTGCTTTAAACAGTCCAAACGCTCACTTATTTTCGGTGTGATTTATGGATTTGAATGGCGTAGTTAAATATATAAAACATTAATTTCGGATATGAACCAGAAGAGCGTTATGCTCCACAGCCGATGATCTATATGGACGCCGGGGCCGCGTGTGTGCGTGTGTGTTGTATGCTGCTTAATTGTTCGCTGGCGTTTAAATAAAAATAAGTGCGTTTAAATGTGCAAAACAAAAGACTGGCATTATTATACTATACATATATTGGCGATCAGCTAGAGCAGCGCAGTAAATAAAGTGCCTATTCAAGCACCATTTCAGGCTTATCTCGAGTGCTTCGGATCAATAAGGAAGAACTTAGGCAACAAACTGCTGTAAAAAAAAAATAGTTAACTAGAGCAGAGGGAGAGTGGAGAGTGGAGGGGAGAGAATAAAAGCCAAAGTGGCCCAAACAACAAATGACTCGTAATGCAATGCCTGGGCAATTAATTAGTGCATAAACAGTTAAATTAACTGCCGGTGCAACACGCGCATTCACTTTTCTCACTCTCTATATACCACTATATATCTCGAGAAATCGGGTTTGGGAGTCTACCAGCGTTAGCAAAATGTAACTGCACACACAAGAAGCCACAAAAATATGACGCAAAATACCGAATTCGGTATAGCGCACCCCGAGGAATAAAAATATTTGCAATTTATGCAACAATACGTCGCATCGCCTGGTTGTTGCAGCAACAAAAAAGAGCGATTAGCTTCGAGCATTACAACAATACAGCCAGAAAAATCACAGAAAATCGAGGCGCACTTCTGTTGTCACCGTCAAACGCATCGTTATGAGTGTCGCCGCCTCAGCAATTGGGTCTAATCGGCATTGTCGTTTGGCTTTAATCGTTTTGACCACCTTGTGGCTGTTAATTGATGCAGACGCCTCCGCTTCTGCCACTCGGCCAAAATCCGTCAACATCGAGCTGCGACGCAAGAGGAGCTTACATTACAATGGCATTCAGGTGAGTCCCGATATCAATCAAAACTTGAACATGGCCAAGAGGGCTTTGTAATTTTAACTGCCAATTGCAGCTGGGGCTTTGATTTTGTGGGAAACAAGAAAGACATTATGTCAAAATATTTATGTTAATCATAAAGTACTTATTAAGAAGTATTTTTTTTTT
>JAEIIL010025309.1:0-23932 GCA_018905715.1 Drosophila lini | reverse complement strand
TAATCCAAATCAAGTTGCATATTTGCAATTTTATAGAAATAGTGCGTTGCAGCAGTGATTAACCTTATTTACCCCTGTTCGATTTACAGGTAAACTACAATTAGTACACACTTTTTNAGGTCATTTTTGAAATTAAAAGCTACCATTTACCCCAAAAAATATAATTCAACTTCGTTTTTTTAAATATTTCTTCGCTTGGGGCTTAGAGGGTTAATGGCTCGAAGGACCTGACTCTGTGTGTGGGACAGAGGCTGTCAAAAGTGCTGCTAAGACGGTAAAGAACAGTAATAATATAATCTACATTTTATAAGAAAATATTGTACAGTTTTTTTTTTTTCAAAAAAGGATATTTAAAATTCGAAGCCTTCCAGCCCCACATACTCGCATATGCCGCAAGTTTTACACAACGCTGCCGAAATAACAAGCGATGAACAGAGCGCACAACACGCGTGCATCTGGATTCCGCACACACTCACCACCCACACCACCCGAACACGCATTCACCACACCCACACACAGACAAACACATGCACAGAAGACGCGCTACGTTCATTTTGCGCCTTATCTGCGGTCGCAAGTGTTGCGCCATCGCAGCCCGAGTGCCTGAAATTATGCTAATTTCTGGGTTTTTATGCAGCCAACATGGAGCAGCAGCAGGAATCTGCATCCCCATGGCCGAATCTCCTCCAGCTCCGCGGGCTCCTCCAGCTGCTGCGTGTTGGATGTCGGTCGGCGTTGGTTGTTCCTTGTTGGCTCTTGCTGCTCCGGCTGTGCATTTTGTGGCGTAAGCACTGAGAGAAAAATCTAACCAGGGAAAGAGCTTAGAAAGAATATATAATAGCTAAAATTGCATTTAAAATAATCGAAAAATTATAAACAATGGAGAACTCGAATCTCTTTACAAAGGTAAAAATGTTTTCAACGATTGTTAAATTTTTCTTGTTTTTTTTTCAAAGTGCCAAGCCTCAGCGATGAATTCTAGGTTGTAAAAGGGGGTTGGTTGGCCTGCTGATAACGCAGCATTAATAACACCCTCATGGCCGGCTCGCTCTTACTTGATGATTGAAAATCCAGCAAACTGCTCCCGCGCCCCAAAGTATGCACCACTCATTTACTTATCAGGCCCTGGAGCTGTAGCTGTAGCTGTAGCCCCAACGAAGCGAAGTCCACACGAGAATTTGTGGCACATTTGGGAGCTAAGCAGCGGGCAAAAAGCGTTACGGAAAAAGAGTCAAGCAGCTGCTGCTGCCGTTTCCATTGCCATTGCCACTGCCGCTGGTCTCCGGTCTCTGGTCTCCTTTCTCCTTTCTCCGGTCTTGTTGTGGCCAGTGTTAACATAAAACTTGTGCAGCGATAAACCCTGGGTCCGCCCAGGACATTGTCCAGCCGAACATTTGTTAGCCAGCCCTTAGCTCCTGCTCCTGGGCCGTTTTTGGACCCTGTTCCGACTGCATATTCAGCCTCTTTTCCTTGTCCATTTCGCCCTAGTCGACGGGCATTTGTAAATTTCAAATTTTCTATTTTGCTTTGGCTCTCTCTAGTGGCTACTTACAGACTCCCCCTGCCCGTATTCGCTGCATCTTGTACAGGGTATTTGGTGGGTGGATAAATGCCATATACTTAGGGAAGCAACAAAAAAGGGTACCACTTATCCTGTAGGTAACCTAGAAACCTCCATTAATTGCTGGCACGCTGAACTTACAAGTTGATAATTTCCTGATATTAAGACCGAAGCAATAAGTATTTCTTCGTTCTCTCGAAACAAAAATAGAAATTCAAGAGTTGGTGTTCAATTCCTCAAAAAAATACACCGACTGATTTTCCCAAAGTCAAGCAATACATTCATTATTAATGCTCTTCTGCCTCAGCACAAAACTTTCCTTTCCATCAAATCATAATAATGCTTGAGAGAGAAAAAAAATACTTTTCACCGGGCACCAGGGTAATGGGTTAATGAATTCCAGCCGTAATTATCCGGCCAAGGGGAGTGATTACCCCAAAGAGGGCCGGCTCAGACCGAATGTTATGACCGCCGGCCAAGGGATCCTTTTAATTATTGTTTATAACAGCCGGATGCAACTTTATCTTGTTTATTTTATGCATATTTTTTTCGCCGTTCGCGCTAGCCATTTAAATATTCCGACTGCGGTAAAGTTTCGATTGTGTTTGCAGTTTTTCCGCTGAATATTTATCCAATTGATATTGCCCGGCAATTGGTCTTTGTTTTCTTTTTTTTTTTCATTTGTTTTTCGGGTCCATTTCGATTGCATATTTAATTGAATGATTCCTTTTTGGCCCTTGAACACAATTAAGTCAATTGTGAAGAGGCGTCTCTTGCGGAATCTTGCATTTAGAATATAAACCTCTTAAGTTTTCGAAACTAACAAGAACAACCTCAACCTATAGAATTTTTCATTAAGAAAATGTTGCACAAATTCTATTATATTTTAACTAAACTCTTTATTTATATAGTGATTTATTTTTATAAACTCTTTGCTAAGTCAACCAAGGAGACCCAAGTACATCGAATCGTTAAATTTCAGTTTGATTTTTTCACAAAGAGTCGATTCAATGCCTAAAGTTGATAACCTTTGGGGGGAACCCGACCGCCTTTGGCCGATTTCAATGCGTCAACGTCTGTGTCTGCTTCGCTTGTCATGCATTTTACGCATGAGAAAGTATTTTCAGTTAACAAGTGCGAGTGGTGCCGTGGTCCTGGCAGCGCAAAAAGTATCCCCAATGCAGGAGTGCACGAGGAGATTCCCATAAAAATAAATCGAAATGGAACGAAGGGATGCGGAGAGGGAGCGGGAGTGTAGGGATAACAAACGGCGGTGCTCCTTGCCAACGGGAAACGGAGAGGGAAAGGGTTTGTTTATGGCGCGATATGAATGACACGTGACTGGGAGACACCAGACAAGAGGCAGCAGCCGCGCCAGACGCTCGCAAAAATTATGAAATTTAGCGCAAGCCACAGAGCTGGAGTTGCTGGAGGGAAAAAAAAGGCGCACACTGGGCTCACGCACACTGCGGCACATCCAGCTCACATGACAGCTCTGCCATATCGCACCTGCTGCACCCACACTCACAGACACACACACACTCATACAGCCGACAGGTGGAGGAGCTGGTAAGCAAAAACCGACGGCCAATGCGCTTAGCACTTTCATTTCGTTTGCTGCAAATTGCTTAACCACAATGCATATGTATGCAAAGCGCTGACTCTCACACTGCCAAGTGCAGAGGGAGAAAATAAGGTCAACTTGACTTGAGTTTAATTGAAAATTTTGCATTTATAAATCTTAGATTGCAAAGTATCTGTTTTTTATGGTTTAAAATATCCATCACCATAAAGAAAACTTGAGCAGATTTTATTAGTTGAAAACTTATTACTACTTGTAATGTTAATTAATTAATATTATTTTTATTATAATAAACCATGGTAAATGCAGTCCAAAGTCTCTCGAAATTCTTGTTGTGTAAGGGCATATGATGGCATTAGTAACGTGAGCCCAATGTGGTTTTCTCCTTGGGCCACCGTTGCAAGGTGTCGCTGGCAGCTGCTCGGCTCAATCTAGCTGCTAACGGTTTAACGCTTTGCTGCCCTTTTTCCAAGGCTTTTCCACCTCGAAAAGAGGTGTAAGCCTTAGGTACTCATTTGCGGTTGCTAGGCAGGCAGACAGACAGATGGGAATCGTGTGGCAGAAGAATAACAAAACCAAACAATGTTGTGACAAAAAAATTAAATTAAATTCGGTGTAATTAGTTAAAGCTCCATTCAGTTGGTTGGGCTTGAGCTTCAAAGTCGGTGATACATTCTCGCATTTCCATCAAATAATTGGTTTTGATTTATTCACAGTCCCATTTCTATTTTAAACGCAAAATGTTATTTATTTCCTTTTCGTCCTTGCTGCAAAGTAGGCAACAATTCGTAAGGAAATCCCCGTTATAAGCTGAGATGTGGGCGTGCATGTGTGGGTGTGCTTAATACGCATTACCGTAGGTGTCTATAGGCTGATTATGACAGTGTTTGCATTTCCCATCCGGATTCCGGATCCTTTATGCTTAAAATGTGTAAGGGAAATGAAAACACACTCGATTTTCTTTCGCCAGAGAGAGCTTAAAGCTGAACGAATCAAGTCCTAAGCCCAACAGATATTTCAATAGAATAGAACGAGAATTCTTTGCCAATAAATTCCCAATCTATTTTTTGGATAAGGACCCTCACCTATCCCCTTGAAGTGAACGCTTGAAATTTTTGGTATTTAAGATGCTGCATTTTATTTATTCTACTTTATTTTCCACTTTCCCGAACAGCCATAATAAGTGCACAACAAATTCTTGGCAATCAATTAGAAAAGTTGCCGAGTTTAGTTTCTTGAAAGTTTCTTGTTTGCCGACTCTTGCACCGCTTAATAGCCACGCTTGACAAATCGGTTTAATCGTTCTTGATTATTTTTTGGTTAGTTGGCGAGTAAACTTGTCATTAGCTTTATGGCTCTGTGACTTGAGGTCGAATCTAATCTCTATGCAAGCAAAAATACAAATTTTAACAAGATCTTTTTGTATATTTCGAATTTATTTTAATGTTTCTTATAAAAAATTCATTTCTGCCGAGATTTTAATTACTATTCTGAATCACTTAGCTTGAAAATGTTATTTTTTTTGCTCAGACTAATTAATTAATTTAAATCTAAATTGATACTTTGTGTTTAGAATATTTACAATTTACTATCCGTTAGTTAAAAGTTAGTTAGTTAGTTAAAATAATAGTTATTTGAGCTAGTCTCCCACCAGGTAACTGAAGCGAACCTGTCAAATGCAGAGCGCCTTGAACTCCACGCAACCGCAGGCACTCGCTCGCCGGGATGGCTCCACTCAGCTTCCTGGCAACCGCCCACCACCCACTACCCAACAACCACAATGCCACACGCACGCAAGCCACTCGCACTTCCTGTTTTTTGTTTCCGTGGGCCACAAAGTCAAACGTCGCATATTAAACAACATTTGGCTGTCAGAGTGGCGGATCGAAGCCGCAATGCCGCAGTCCTGGCCAATAGATGGGTGTTGCCCCACCCAGTTACATGGCCAGGCGCACCTCCTGGCGATTTCTCATTCATTGGGAAAGTGGGAAAACACAGGGAAAATATGTCAACTGCCAAATGCCATTCTATAGCCTGAAATATTAAGATGGCCATGATCTGTCAGTGGAGCAAGTGTCAATTTGATTAATTGAGCAACATGCTCCCGCTGTTTTCAGCCAAGATGCTATCTGCTGCTGTCCCCGATCCCTGGAAGGCAAGGAAAACTTTTGCGAATGTATCTGCAGAGCGGTGGCCTTGGCGAAGAATTCAATAAAAGCATTGCATAATTTAGCCCCTGCTCTCTCTCTCTTTGGGACAACTTTGTTCCACCCTTTTCGGGTTGGCTAAGGCGGAAATGAATTTTTCCGCTTGACCCAATTCGCTTACATGTACAAATCCGTTGTTTGTTTAAGCTTTAAGTCTGCTATTATTTTTTTCATGTATCTCAATTGAACTTGAGAGGCGAAGTGACGAGATAATTTATGCTGAAAGTGTCAAGTGGCCGATGGAAAGTGAAGTGGCCCAAAGTACACAGGCAAATTGAGCCGAAGGTGAGTGGCTGTGGGTATTTAAAACGGGCTATTTATTTATGAAATGACTTTTACAAAATAACATTTCACGAGTCCAGTGCTGTGGCCATCTTTAAATCATACGTTTTTCAGCGGCAGCCGCTCATCTGGCTTGTTCCACAACTGATATATTGTCATTCATATGTTGTGTCAGCAATTTGTTAGCTTTATGGCTACTGCCACGCCCCCAGCTGTCGGCCCCAAGAGCACAGAGCTTGGGGATGGGGCGGGTGATCGGGAAAAAAGTAATAGGAGCGGAAAAGGGAAAACCCAAAACTTGCGTACATAAATTGTATTTATGCACTCTACCCTCTGCATTCTGTCATTTCCTGATTTCATCGTTTTTATGTGGGTTGGCTTCGAAAAAAAAAGGAAATGGTTAAGTGAATGCATGGAGAGATTGAGGACAAATAATATTTAAAGGGTAGTTTACTTCAGATTTAATTTAATTAAGCTGTGAATATACATATCTCATGAAAGCAGAAATACTTAATATTACTTTAGGTATGTATATTTTGTATTTAACCTCCTTGTAAATAGTTCATCCAACTTTTATTATCAATCGCTTGATTCAAGTTCTGAATTTCAAAATTAATACGTATATCCCTGTTATTCCATCAACTTTGATCTTTGCAAGTTTTATCGTTTATGTAAATGCTTGTTTGTGTCATTTTGCAGTTTATTACCTTGATTACAGTTCAAGTTGTGTATTTCCTTGACCGAAGCAGAGTTTACTAAAAATTTACTTTTGTTGCAGTTCCTTAAAGTTTTTTACAACTTAGGCAAACTATAAATTTGATCATAAGTTGTCAGATTAGATGGTCTAGCAACCAGGGAAAATAAAATCATACATTCAAAGATAGCTCTTGCTGCGGTCAACTTTGAATCTAGCTTAATAATTGTAAATTCCAAATGGGAGACCCCCGTATTCGAATCTTAAAGGATCTAATAAACTCGTTGCGCTCTCTCGAGCAGTTCATGAACTCCCATATGCAATGCATTGAATCTGAGGAAAGGGGATTGCGGCAGAGTATGGAAATCTGGGAAACAACCCACAGAACTTTCGAACGCCTGGGAAATCTGCAGGACTTGCAAGTATAGATATCGTAATTTAAGGGAAAAATAAAGACTAAAAAAGTTTTTCATAAATATTTTAAGGAATTATGGAACGAATATCAGCGCCAGAAAAATAATATTCTGTCGAAAGTCCAGACATTTTTGGACTTTATCCAGGACCTCAAAGGCACCAAATACTACTTGGAGGCAACTAATCTCATCCAGAATCAAAAGGCCTTGGAGTGCCCCCATACCGAGCAGATAAAGGGTCAACCGGACGGAGGAAACCAACCCCTAGCAGCTGCAGAAGGAAACGTGGAAGAGGTAGATGCTCAACATGCAGATCAGAAGCTTTCCAAAGCTAATTAAAATGGTTTATCTATAATTATAAAATGCCCAATTTGGGAGTTTAATAAGCTTACAATATATTATTATCAGACCATTAAAAATTTCTCTTTTGTACAAATTTTAATTTAGTATTAAAACTCCATATACATATATCCCTCAAGGGAACCTTGGAAGTTGCCTTTTTGGAACCATCCTGCGGGGTTGACCTGAAAAAGGTAAGCGGCCAAGCCGCAGGCTAAAGTAATTTCTACTTAGCCGCAACTAACTACGGCCAGCACGGAAAAGTGTTGGAAAAAAGGCGAGGGAAACTTTGGAACGCCTCAGAAATTAAAATAAAGTGCCAAGAAAGTGAAAAGCGAGTGGCCCATGCCCTGGGAGCAGCAGCATCTTGAAGTTCTGGCCAAAGCCAAAGCCCGGCCAACTTCCGTTTGGGCCAACACCGTACCGCAGCAACCACTTCTTGTTGCCATTACTTTTTCCATTCTTATTCTCGCCTTTACCCTTGCACGGATAGAAATGAATTTATTTAAGATCGATTTGAGGATTTAAACTGTCCTATATGGTTATTAACTAAAAGCGCTTTCTTATTTTAGCATTTACTACTAGTAAGAATAAAGTATAAATGAAATATGAAAAAGTTATTATCAATTGAAATCAGAGGAACATAATAGAAATTACTACTATTTTTTCTATGCCACAAACATAAAAAATATAAAATTATGTAAACATGTAATCGTAGAAATATATATTGCTATTTAAATTTATTTCTGACTTAAATCAAACCTGTGAAGCTAGGCTTTCACACAAATGGAGAAATTTTAATATATAAGAAATTAAATGTTAAACCTTTCAACAAATTTAACAGGTTCCCTAGATATTTTCAAGTTCAATCTTTAGGATGAAATGGTATAAGTATTAACCAATCTAACAATTGCTCTTTTATTTTCTCTGTAGGCCTGCGGCGAGTGCGTAGGCGTTGAGTCCACGTCTCTTTTAATAATTTGTAACTCATTTTCTACTCGGAAAACAAAATAACGACAACAACTGTAGTAGTGGCGGCAGTGGCGAGCATTTCACCTTTTGAGCTTTTTCGCTTCGGCCATGGGCAAAGCCTAGCACAAAGTGAAAAGTAAAAAACTGAAAAGTAAAAAGTAAAAAGTTCTATGCCAAAAAGTCGCTAAAAAAGAAGAGGAAACTTTTCTTGGTTCTGAGTAAGGACATTACATTTGGGTTAACAGGCAAATTACGCAATTGGAGTGGTCCAAGAAACAGTAGCTCAAGTGTGTGTAAATACTAAAAACCTTCAACAGAACCCTACTGGAGTGAACTCCCTTGAACTATTTCTCAAGCTTAAAACCATTTTATTTTCATGTAATGCCTTCTATGGACTCACAACTAGTATTGAAAAATGATCATTTAAATTTTGTTAGAAGAAAAAGTCAGCCAGAGCACTATTAGCTAAATAACAAAAACAATACCGTAAAATTAACAGCAATTAAGTCCTTAAAAAGGCTTGAGGGGGAATGTATCCTAGGTGACGCATTCTGTGGAAACTGCCAATGGTCTGGGCATAGTTAAAATTATTAAACTCCAGGAATTTCCAAGTCCAAGCCCAATTCATTCCAGTCTCATGGAAGACCTTTTGTATTAAAATGGGATTACACTGAGGCCGCAAATGTACCCCTATCCCGGGTGGCACAATAACTTTGTTGAGCTTCTGCAGGCTCGGCCACATGTACAGGACGTCGATTTCGTAGCCAGGCGGCAGAATATTCCGCCTCAAATTCAACTCGACGAGCGGAAGGAACTCCAGAACCCGCAACACAGCCAGGCTATTCAGATCGTTGTTCTCCAGAGAGATTGACTGCAGTCGTGGCAACCGGCGCTCCACGTGCCAGAACGGTTGAAGGTGGCTCAGGTGATTCCGGTCTAGCCAAAGGTGCTCCAAGTCTGGCATCTCGCGCGCCAAGATCCGCAGCACCGCGCTCATGCAGTGTGGATTGGCCAGGGCGAAGAACATTCCCTGCAAGATTCCGTCGTGGTGAAACAGAGTTAGGTCTAAGCTCCGCTTCCAGGGATCGAATCTGGCCATTATAGCCTGCTTCAGGGCCCTCCAATGAGCAGCATCGTACTGGATTACGGGCATCCGGTGGTTGACCCTCAGCCACAGGCGACTGTTCACTCTGTCGAGCCGGAACAGAGCACTCGCCACGGCATACCCATTGACGTAGAAGGTGAAGAGAGCGCCAGCGTCTTCCGCCGCATCAAACTCCCCGCCGGAGTGCAGATAATGGGGCTTCAGCTCCAGCGGTGTTATCTTCCTCCGAATGCTTCGCAGGACGCGGTTAACACCCCTATGATCCCTACTGAACACCAAGACACGATACCATCCATGTGTACTGACCGGCAGGCTGGTGACTTGCCCTACAGATTCGGGTTCATCCGGCTTCTCGGACTTTGGCGTGGAGTGACATAGAGGACCTTCACTGCCGTTGCGCCGCGGTGTACTAAGCATAGTCACTAATATTAAATTCTGGAAAATTTGAGTAGAAAAAACGCACTTCTTACTAAACAACTACTGATTGAAAAGTTACTTTACTTATGCATAGCTATGATTATTTGACAACACAAAAACTGAACGGCAGCTTGACTGAAATTTCTATGATGCCAAGAGGCCAGCGCATGGCTATTTAGCACGCACCGAATTCTGTAATGTTTGAACTCACAAACCGCCAAAATCGAAGAACTTAGGAGTTGAGTTAACAGAGAGCGAACACAAATATGTGTGGCTGGCCGATGTTCAAACTTAAAAAATAAGACTCTCTGAATATTAAAGAAAAGAAAATTAATTCTTTTTATTTTTGGTTTTTAAAATCTACGTTTTATTTTCTCAGTGTAAAGTGAGCAGCGACATCTTTTGTCGAAAATATATGGTCATGTCAAATTAGCGACATCTGTTGTAGAAAATATGTGGTTGGTGCATATATATGAATTTGTATAACTGGAGTTTCTACACGTATAACAGTTTCATTTTTTTAACGACCTCTAGTATTCAGTAAATACTCCTTTAATATAGCCAATAGAGGTCGCTTAAATTTTAAAACAATAAACTCACACAGCCGAAATAGAATGACTTTCGTTATATTTTTGTTTTAGCTTAAAATTTATAAATAAATTCAATTTAAAAATATTTATTTTAAGAGAATAATTTTAATAGAGGGCAAAGAAGTAAAGTGAATTTAAAAATAAACTGATCTTTTAAATTCTAAGCGTTGTTTGTAAATGGTTGTTTAATCATCCATTGTTTGTCCTAAAAGAGAATGTACTTAAAGCTGTAGAAGACCACAAGCATGGCCAGCACACCCTGAGGAATAACGAGCGTTGGAGCGGATGATCGCTTCTTGCCATACTTCTTAATAGTGTGCGTCGATTGCACAATGACATGTTGCGGCTGTCCTTGAGCGGGCTGTGGATTGGCAATGGGTTGGACTGCAGGCACGACCGGAACAGGGGCGGGCACAGGAACGGGCAAAGGAGCAACAGGAGTTTGAAGAGGAGCTCTGGGATCTATGAATCCTATAGCAGGCGCAGGGGCAGGTACTATTGGAGCAGGAGCAGGTGCAGGAGCAGCAGCAGGTGCAGGAGGAGCAACAGGAGCAGGTGCAGGAGCAGCAGGAGAAACAGGAGCAGGCGCAGCAACAGGAGCTGGAGGACCTGCCGCTGGAACTTGGATCACTGGGAAAGGCTGTGGCATCACGGGCACGTTACCAGCACTGGGAGAAAGCTGAGGAGGTGGTTGGTTGGTCAGCTGCAGAGTGGGGCAGATTAGGTGCTCGGTTTCCGTATAGGTCTTGGGATTATCGGGATTGGGCTGGCGGATAATTTGTTTGTAGCAACCATTGGCATCGGGTGCGCCTGTTTCAATGACGGTCGCCTTTTTGGGATCTGGCTGCACGGGCACAGCCACGGCAATGGGAACGGGTGCTGGAGGAGCGGGAGCAACTGGAACGCCTCCTGCATAGTAGTGATGAACTTGGGCAACCGGAGCAACAGGAGCAGCGGCTGGAGCGGCAGCCGTAGCCTGATTAGACTTGGCCACCATATGGCCTAAAAGACCGCCAGCAACTACTCCGCCAAAGAGACCAGCACCTAAAGGGAAAACAGAAAAAAAATGTGAGTTTGTGATTTGGTAATAAATTTAAATCCTAAAGCTGATAAAATATAGTATACTATAAATATTAAATTAATTTATCTTTTACCGAAAGCCCGTTTGCGACCGCGTCCAGGGCGAGCTTGACTAAATGGCACCAGACTCAAGCCGAGCAGGGCCACCAGGACCAAAACCTTAACCAGATTTCGATTCGACATGGTTAGTAAATGGAACACACAGTATCCGCACTCGGTTCGAAATATATATTTGGTTAAATCGGCGATCTGAATCGAAGTGATCGCAATCAGACTACCGCTCCTGACTCACTTGTTCGCGGCGAGAATGTTTTGACGACTTTTCAAATATTTACACAGTTGTGCTGCAAAAGTTAACGAAATTCGTAGTGCGCCGCATGGTATGGTTCGCTTTAATTTCAATTTTAGCGGCACATGAAACGCTCATTAACACGCTGAGGTCTTATACAATGACGTGAGGTTTATTTATGTATTCATAGACCCTGGTAGATTTTAGAAGAGAGCCTATATTATGCAAGTAAATATTATTTACCAAGTTCTTAAAGGTCTAAGAAGCATTGAACTCTATATTTTCTTAGGTAGCAGACGTTTATGAGAGTATTCCGAATTTTAATTCGGCAGAAAATTATAATAATAGGTCTTGAAAAATTAAGATTATTCTATATACAGACATTTTTTATTACAGATCTTATTATACGCTCTGGATATTACCACTTGCGTGTTCTCCTGGCAACTTTGTTGCAACTTTCACCTCCACAGAATGGTGTCATAAGCCACTTGTCTCTTCAGAGCTATAACAAAACCGATGTGGAAGAGAACAGACATAATGGCAGATCAGAAAGTGTTGTTATTAGCTCGGCTTAAGGTTGTGTGATTTAAGCCCCGAAAAAAATACAAAATGGGATCGGTAAAAAAGAGCAAACGGTAATTGTTTAATGAGTGGCAGTCGTTCCTCTGCCGCCCTTTTGAATTCCATTTCGGCAGCCTGATGGCCGAAATTTGGTAGTTTCGGGCGACAGGACCGGGAGCAGCAGCTGGCAGAAACATGGTGGTTAAGTCCTGCACATGGCACGTGAGGCTCCATTTAATTTTCATCATTTCTCGGCCAGCCCTGGAGGACACGCAAGCCGTTCGTGTTAACACTGGAGCTGCGAAGGCCTCCCTATTCCGCCCGGCAATTCCTGCGGCTCCGGCAGCTATTGATTAAATCGGCTTAAAGCCTTGACTAATGATGACAGAAGATTTGGCCGGAGAACATGAAGCGCTAGAGCGCATAATTCGCTGGTGGAAGCAGCCGAGTCATTGGGCCACACTGGCAACTCGGTGTCGAAATGACCTGCATCAAATGTTTCGTCCTGAGAAATATCCAGTCATTTGTACTCGCCGGATTTGCCGGCAATTTGTGAGACGCGACTTTAATTCGCTTAATAAATATTTGCTTAGTTTCTGGGCTCACTCAGGTCTGCTTCGGCTCGGTTACAGGAGGTGGGAAAAAAAGGGACATGGGCAGCAGTGGCATCTTCTCCTTAAGCACAATGGACAATTGTCAATTGCAGGACATTCTCTGCCTTTTTGGGGGTGCGACACTCGAGTTCCACTTCCCAGTCAGCCATAAATCATTCGGCGGGCGATACACTGGCGAAAAATTAGGAAATAAAACTAGATATTAAAGGAGTTCTACTGGAAGTGCATAAAAATATTAAATATAAATACTTTTGGAAGGAGTAATAGTTTACGATGAATATTAATATTTTCGATTATTTTTTATGTTTTTACCTTTTTTCTCCCTGTGCAGCCTGGAGATGATGACGAGGAAACCGTCAGAGGCAGGAAGTGCCGCGACATGCGGCCAGGAGGCAGTGCAGCTCTTCTTTCTGGCCGCTGATGGACATCTTGGGGCCAGGGACCTCTGTCGAAAGTTTCTCCTCCCTCGCTTCGCCAGGGATAATGATGCGCAAATCGCTGGCAGTCATCGCAGCCTCCGATGCCAAATCCTGCGTGTCCTGCGAATGTGCTGCTGCTTTGTTTCATGTTGTGGTTGCTGGCTTTTAGTTGCCTCTATTATCCTTAATGCGAGTCACTTTGTTAGGAACGTCAGTCGTCGGCCTGCAAGCGCCATTATCGTCATCGTGCTGGATGGCCAAGGGAAAAAATATGAATCGGAAAATGTGCAGACACGCCGCCTGCCGCCGAAAATGCACGAGGATAAAGATAAAACATGACAGGCGGTTCACATCCAGTCATTTATAATAGGGCCAATATGACCGCGACCGCATGTGGCCGCGCCCCTTTCCTCCCTGCCGCAGTTTATCATCCAGAAGTCGGAGTCAGAGTCGGAGTTGGAGCCGGAAGGAGGGCTGGGACCGGGTCTCACCGGAGAGAGCATACGAAAAGAGCTCCTTGGGGCCCGAGCAAGGCTAATGAAATAATTGTTGCCAGCTATTTACAAGCATCTAATTCCAATTCCGATTCCGATTCGATGGGCTGCCAATAAAAATATGCCATAATTATCTAGAGCCCAGGCTCTGCTGCGGCCAAGATAAACCAGTCCTGGTCTCGGCACAGGCTGCAATGTTAATGACATAATTTAAAAAGCATTTCATTAATAGCCGATGTCAGCCGCTGGGCCGAAGTCCAGGAGTCTGGAGGGAGGCAATTAAAATGCGGACAAAGAAAGCTTGTTCGAGGCCGGATTGGAAATTCAGATGCTGCTGGCCGGGCTAGAATGTTAATGGTAATTACAACAGATTCGCATCGAATATGGGTGAATAAGTTGCCCGCTCTTTAAAATAAACTGAAGGAAGGAAAGCATAATTTAAAGGCAACCATTTAAAAATAATAAAAAAAAACTACACATTTATCTGCTTCCTTAAACGAGAATTTAAAGAAAAATCTCTTTATCATTCGCGTTTTTTCTCCAGCTCCTGGTTATCTTGAACTTTGGCATCGTCTCCGCGGCCACCGAAAATATGTTTTGGCCACGCAACCCCCAATGTCCTGGCCACGTCAAATCATTTGTACATAATTCACATCCTTTTCGCTATTCGGTATTCGGTCTTTGTGCCCGGCCGTGGTGATTTATGGGCTGCTCTTCTTTCTGCCATGTTTGGAAATGTTTCTGTGTAAATATGCCAGCAGCGGGACACATTCCAAATTGGTCCGTGCAAATTGTTTGGCTCAGCACTATTATCCTTTTCGCAGGATGTCGCCGCTGCTCGCTTTTTAGGTAATTGCTGACTCCTGCCATTCCGGCTGGTAAGTTATTCGATTCCGATACGAAAATTTGATATTCCGACCACATGCTGTGATTAAATTGTTGATGCCAGCGCTTCTCTCTGGCAGTTTTGTGTTTTGTAATTGAAAATATGTAGTTTTTGGCACTGATGAGAGAGCAAAACTTTGTCTGAAAAGGCGTGACTGAGATTGCAGCATTTGATTAGAATTTGGGAGCAAAATGACATTGTCTCGGGATTTTATGGAAGCAAGTTGTTCACAGTGATCAGTTTTCGTTTATTTTGTTGCCAAACTAATGCACTTGGATAATTTTTAAAGGCAAAGACCGGTTGAAAGTTGTAATTGAAAATAGATCTGCTTTTGTTTTTCCTATTTATCTATTAATTTATAAGAACACAAAGCCAAGGCTAAGAGAAACTGCAGATATTTTAGAGAAGTATTCAAACTTAATCTTAGTTAATCTTTAAAACTTAGTATTTAACCTGATTCGACTATCCACAATTGCTCACTGGCAATCTGCAATGACTAGTGTAATTTTCTCAAATTTAATTTTCAACTTTTGAGCCTGTCCCCTGCCCCGATTCGGGGGCACCGCCTGCTGTGCCATTTATCAAAACTAATGCTCGGAAATTTCACAAACAACGGCACGGCACGGGCTCGGATGCTTTACGCAACACTTGAGAGCTGCAAATTTAGTAAATTGGAAATCGGTTGCCGCATTCCGAGACCGCAGACCATCGCCTGATAGGTTTGCCGCCGAGCGGCGATACACAACTGGACGGTGGGTGTGGCCTGGTCCGGTCCCGGCCTCGGATGAGTTCCTGGTCAGGCCAAAAACTTCAAGACGGGCAGGGCATGTGCATTTGTCATAAATTAGAAACTGTAACTACGAGTGTGCTCGCTTTTTGCGGCCGGCCCAGCCAGCACTTAGATTTATTGCAAATAACTCTTCCTCCCATAACTTTTTTCAGTGCACATTTTATGCTTCGCACTCGTGCCGGTCTTGGCTTGATTTTTGTGGCCCAGCAAACTAATCAACGCCCCCAATTCGCATTCCGGAAGGTGGCCCTGGTATGAGGCAATAGCCAGGGGCTAAATGAAGTGTGTAAAACGGCGACCCCTTTCAATTATATCTCGGGCTGTGTGCTCAGTCAAAAGTAAACAGAAACTTGGCCACAATGGAACCCGAGTCGGCCAACGCATATAAATCTTGGCCTAAGTGTTGTGGTCATTTAGCAAATGTCCGGCAGTGTCCGGCATGCAAATTTGTATATATTTTTAGCCGGGGTGAGTTGCACACTTAGTTGGCTTCCTTATCGCAGCCGAAGATGGGTGTCCTGGCTGGTGTGATTTATAAAATATATTAATTAAGCTGTCCCGGGTGGCGATACCAAACAATGCTGGAGAGAAATTTGAGGCCCAAGTCTGGGTGGTAATGTCAGGTTAAATGGTCCATAAAGGCAACTGGAAAATCTTTAAGAATTTTTCAGTCTTAATTGTTGTTAAGTTTATACACTCTTCATTGTTATCTTAAAAATTACAGCAGATTATTACCAGTTTATAAAAAAACACCCAGCTCTTTACCATCTTATCAAACACATTAGAACGAATTTAATGGGTTAAAGACTCAAAAAAGAAAAGATCAATGCCAGGGGATATTTTGGCAGACTTCTCCAGGGTCCTCTCATTTTCTTTCTCAGTTTCTCCCTCTTATTTCCTTTCTTATGTCCTTCCTCTCACTTCCTTTCCTAGTTGCTCCTTCGCAGCCCAAACATAAACACATAAGTGGTAGTCCTGTCAAAGTCAAAAATAAACGCAGCGACAATAATGATTTATGGGCGCCGATGCGAAAAGGAAAGGTCCTGATTCTGTGAAAGGAATCCAAGGATTCGGGGGTGATAACTGGGGAGACGTATGAGAGTCCCAAGATATGCTAAAGTATGTCGTTGCTAGAAAAGCGCGACAAATGCGTATATAATTTGTAAGACAGCACACAGGACTAAGGACACCAGACTTTTCCAAGAATCATATTTATTTAATTATTTAACAACGGTAGGGCGATAAATCTTGCTGGAAAAATATTTATTTAATTATTATATCAAGCCAATCCATTATTATAATAATAATCTGGCAGGTTTGTACAAAGTACTTGTAAGGCTTTCCATAATCTGAAATATTCTATATTAAACGTTTTTTAAGGATAGAAAATAATAACAAGTTTTCAAACATAATTCAAAAGTAAATTCCGACTAAATGCACACAAAAATATATGATGATTAACTAATTTTCAGTATATAATTAATGAAATTTATGATAATTATAGCAGACTAAAAATTATATTTAAAATCAATGAAGATAATATGTTTTAGTGGTAATATCCCTTCAAAATAGTTTGTAATAATCACAAATAGAGACTACTGCAATTATCCTGAACAAATCCAAGCAGTAAAATATTTTTAAATTATGAAAAATCAAACCATTTAAAGCCATTAATTGATTTTACAGACTTGGCAAAAACTGCTGAGAGCCATTACCAAACTCGAGTTCGCACAGCGTAGCCAATCGCCCTGCCACTCCGCCGCTCCTTTCGGCCAGATGCCGTGCCAGTTCATAGGCCACAGAAATGCAAAACCGCCGTAATAAAGGATAATGTCGGCGCATATTAAATAAATGACTTCCGTTCGTCTAGGTCTTGGAAGCCCAACTACCCCCCACAACGTTTACCCAGTGAAAACAAGCGAAAGGATATTGAAATGGGCGCTGGTGAGCTCCGGGAAAATGCAAATTCATGCCGAGCGGGAAATGACGTGTGCAAAATTTCACAGGATGATGATGATGATGATGATAATAATAATGATGATGATGGTGATGGGGCAAATAACCCTCCACTTGAAGTGCTTAATTAAAAACTTTGCCACTTTTAAAAGCGAATTAAAGGAGGACAGGAAGTGCCGATGGCACTTCTCCTTTTTGGCCAAATCTCCGCTGTGACCTGTTGCCCCACAAAGGCGACGAGTTCCCACAGCAGTTTCCACCGATCGCCTTCGATCCCCTCTCAGCAGGTTAATTACGCGACGAGAAGAGAATCTGACCGGGCCTAATCGCTGTTTAAGTACACGGTAGTGGTCGCGGCTTAAACGCGAATTACGCCCAATGCCTGGCTTCTGCGCCGAGCGGCGGACTCATGACCATTTAATGTAAACAATAATTAAAAGCCCGCTGCAAGACGAGACTCTGCAGCCAGTCCCGCCAGCAGAGACACTGGGCTCCCCCTTCCCGGTCCCCAGCTCGCCACGGATTTTATGGCTTAATAGCTGCAAAATGCAAGGCAAGCGGTCAGTCTTCTGCGGAGCTTGATTACAGTGCTGGCTGGCCGGTAGGAGTACCACCACGATCTCCGGACATAAGCCATCGCCATCGGTCGGTGCCATATTAGTCACAGCAGCGGAACGGCCACCGGTGTCTAGGTGGGCTGCTCCTCGGCCCAGGGAGTGTCTGCATGGCAGAGGATTAGTTGGCCAGAGTCAGTGGAGGCGGAACAGGTGCTTTGTACACCCTACACCTTTGTTTAATCAATAGTTTTTATGGAATTTTAAACAAGGGATTAACATAACATAAATTGCCTTCCTCATGTAAAGTTTCTCTTAAAAAGGCCATTAAAGTGTATATAATTATATTGTAAATTTAAATATAAATTAAAAATATTTACTTTTCCTCTTTAAGGGTATAAAAAGTATCTTGATAATGGAAGCATCACCAAATCAGTACAAAGTATTGAAAATCACACTGGATCTTATATAGATAGCATCTATTTTTGGTAAGGCTAAGCTTGATTCTCTATAAAAATGATCAAGCCAGGTGTACATTCCTTTGACACTCCTCAGAATGTGACTTAAAAGGTAAAAATCAGAAAGCAAAATCAGAAAGCAGAAGCAGAAAGCCACAACTAGATAGCACAAGCAGAAAAAGATAAAATAAGGGGTGATTACAAAGTATCTATGCAATCATTAAATTAAACTACTTTCCCATTTCCCACCATATTTTTTACTGGCTTTTTCCACCATTCTCTGCGATATCAATGTCAACTTTGTTGTCTGCTATTTACATTGCACATTTTCCGAGTTGTCCCTTGGTTTTTCTTCCCCACGAGTCCTAGTCCTGAGTTCGTTTATTAAATCACCCCGTTCAACTTGAACTTGCCCCTTTTTGTTGCACTTGTCTTAGGGGGCGTGGCTCTCCCTTTACGGGACTTGCGCAGCCGAAGTGTTCTCCTCCAGTGTCGGGAGGGGGTTTCCTCCCTTCCAATGTCTATGCAGATTTGCAGACGCTGCAAGGACGCTCGTCACCGAAATTTCTGCTCTGGGCAACGCCCACCGGGACACAAATCGTTCGTGTTCAACGCTTCGGGGGTTGAATTGCGATTTATTTAGGAAAATGCACTTCTTATGTTGCACTGGCTCCCTCGAGGGTTTTTCTTTTGTATTTGAGAGAACTTTCGTTTGCCTCTTAGAGCGAGCCTTGATTGGGTAGATTAGGTCTATTCTGATGTAAAGCTAAATTTATTTTAATTAGGTTTTAGATATAAATAAGTTAAAGTGATATACGTTAGGAGATTCCTTTCAAGTTTGTAGCCATTTTCAATAATGGAAAGAAACCAAGAAAACATTTCTGGAAGTTTTCTTAATAATAATAATAAATACAAAATTTAAAGAAATTCTGTCAGTAAAACAGCTTATAACCATTTCTATTCAAATTCAAATTTTCTATTCTTGATAAATTTAAAATAATTTTAAACCCATTTTATTCCCCACCCCCGGGGACCTAAGAGAGCTGCCACAAACAGACTTCCAATACCCGAAAAGCCAAGACCTGGATACGTGTATTTTATTATCTGGTAGCACCCGTACCTCTCCGCCTTTTGGCCAAGTTAACCATTTGTCAAAAACTACTCCGGTTACGTGCTCTGCTCTCTCTGCAGATACGGATGTGGATAAGGAAGCCGCATCTCTGACTTGGGAAGCCGAAGAAGGAGCCAAGTCCACCGTAGGAATACGAGTACGAGTATTTTTCAGACGAAAATATTTTTGCATAAATTACAATAACAGTGGCGGAGAACAAGGGAAACAACAATGAACAAGATGTCTACCAGAAACGGCGGCCAGCGAACACATTCTTGGCATATAATTTAGTGTCGCTTATGAAGTAAAGTTATCTAAGCGGAAATAAAAACGCTAACAGTGTATTCTGTGATGCACTGTAAATAATAATGCCTTTAAAAGAAAATAGTTTGAAAATGATAGAATTTATTTAATTTTAAGATAGTCAGCCATTCAGGGAGATTAAAGTCAATTTGAATAGATAAAGGTAAATGATAATGTCAAAGACAAGCTTTTTCTGAACTTTCCAGGGTCATCTTCTGTATATGATACATAGCCTGTAACCACTAGTTTGTAGCTAGACCGAGTTGGGAATTATAGTGCACTGCTAGCATTAATTACGCTGATGGTTTAGAGGCTTTTGCATATTTTTAACGGTAATAGCTCTGATATTATTAATATAAGTTCTACGTAATAATTCAATAATTACATTTCCTTAGTTTTCTCTCAGTGCAGCCTTTGTACCGAGTGGGTGAGGCATTCAGAACAGGTTGTTGTGAGCCCAACTCAAACACACATGCAGCGCATAAATTTTCGCGTTGTGGTTAAAAAAGTATCTCAAGTATTTGAGCACCAAAAAGGGACGCCACGAAGTACAGACAGAGACAGAGACACACCGAACGAGAGAGATGGATAGACAGAGTGGGCAATGGCGTTGAAATTTAAATTCCTAAGAAAGTCGTAAATTATTTTTAGTGGTTTATCAAGTCAAGGTACATTGTGCATGTGAAAGCGGTTATCCGAAAACTTATGTGGGAGTGTGTAGAATTCGCAGGGCGAAAGGCAGCAAGACGTCTAAGACCCTGGGGATGGGTTTTGCCAGTTAATTGCCTCGAATAACTCATTACAGCTTCCGCTGCGACCTCAGGGCGCTCACATTCTATGTGGCTCCTTGACAAATGATCTAGCTACCAATCAAGGGGGCCCATCCGAGAACCCTGTGTCCCCCAAGAAATCTCCTCTAAGTTACGAGCGTCTTTCATTCATCAAGAATCACAGATAAACTGCAAGCTGCAATTTTCACACTGCACTGAAAAAGAAAAACCAAGGTCATAAAATTAAAAAATTTTAAGTTGACAGTAAATATTAAATGTAAAAATCATTTGGTCATCTTTTTGATACTTGTTATTTTGATAGATTTAAGGAAGCTTAAGATTTAATTATTATTCCCTGTGTATTAGCTGTACAAATATTGTGAGGAGCTGGCCAGTAATTAAGGCGACAAACAGTCAGAAGGAGGCGTGGTCGTGCCATCTGGCATGTGCGATGATGTATGGCCTGCATTTAGGCGCATCGGCGGTGATTGCTACCAACCAAGAGAGGTCCAAACAGGCCAACTTCCCTACTGAAAAGCTGCAAACTGCAAGCGCCGAGATGAAAGACATATTTCTGTGATTTATTTCACTGGAGGCGCTACTGTCGTCGGTCCAGTGGGCCAGGGACAGGCGGTCTTAATGTGAATGGATTGTCTTGTCTACGATGCCATCCTTTGGCCGGCGATCTCCGCAGCGAAATATGGGTACCATCTGGCTTGTAAACACATGGGGCGTATGTGTGATCTTGGTTAAACAAGATGTCTTAGCCCACTTTGATTGAGGTTTGGAGTTAGTTTGGAAATATTGATACAATTAAGTCAATTGCGTATTATTTATTTTAAAAAAGGGATTTAAAAAATATATATAAAAAGTTATTTATATCTTCAAGATTTTAAATGTTTTCTCTGATTTCATATACTCTGATTATTTTTTAATTTATATTAAGTATCTCTTTTATATTAAAATTGCATCTATTTTGTATACGAATTTATTTATCTCCTTAAAAATGTGTTAAACATCATAAATCGCCCAATTGATTTAAATTCAATGACACATTAAGTGGCGCTCCAAAGGCGCTCATTTAAATCACTTGTCCCACTCGTCCTCCTCAGCACACAATGAGCCCTCAAAGGCATCGAGTCGCGGGTGCCGACAGACAGACTGGCATTCAGACGACTTCTTGGGGATCTGGCAGACTGTTTAACATAATCCTGGCCCCGTAAGGGCTGACAAAATGCGTCGGCAATTTGTTTATTGGCGCTGGTTCGTCTTTTGTCGGCAGCGAACATGCCACAAACTACGAGCTGCAAATAAATCACCAAAAATATTTCAACTACACTCGCTCCTTAGAAAGTGCACTGGGAAAAATGAATGTCTAATTTTGTTTTGATTTCTATTTCAGTATAATTTTTATGGAAAAAAAAGTGTTGATATGAGGTACTAATATGAGGTACCCTTTGTCGCTTTTTTGATTTTTAAATAAGCAATTAATATTTCAAAACTATGTTTATTATTTTCCTATCAATTTTCAGTGTAACTCCGGCTGATATTGTGGATTTGCTGGATATTTGGTCCCGGTGGCGGAGTGGCTGCCCATACTGCCGGCATATGTTTCCACGTTCCTTGGCCTGTCGGAAGCTTGCAATGTTTCAACAGGAAGCCCTTGATTGTTTGTGTGACTTGTTTGCTTGTCGGCCAACTCCGACTCCTCTATATATTTCCTCCTCTGTATATTTGCGGCTCTGTCTACTGTTATTTTGACTTTGGCCTGACACTTTGACTTGGCCATTGAAAGACATGCATTGTATCGCATTGTGAGTGAATTGAGCTAATTCATTTGTCAAGTGCCTCGTGAATCATCGGGTTGGAATGTCAATGAACTCGGCTATGAGGGGGTTGGACCTTTAATATAACTCTGGGTGAAACTTTAACCTAAAATCTCTTTTTAATGGCAACCGTTTGCATTGCCATTCCTGCCTATGAAAGCGAATAAATCAGCGTGAAATTCTTTGGCTGGCAAAAAGGTAGCAAAGGAATTTCAGCATTTACACGGCATTATTTGGCTTTCCCGTCGTTTTTATGCAGATTACACTCGCTCTCACCTCGTGTGTCATAGTAACATATGTCTCATAAATTATAAGAAACACAGGATGAGGACATTTTGTAAGCTGTGAGCAAAAAAGAATTAATTTAATTGAGAACGAGTGTGTGCGAGTAACGTTATTTACTTTTTAATTAGTAAAAATGAGCTTAAGGAAGTCAAAGGCTCGGCAAGGAGCTTAATTTAAAGAATACCTCTTTAACTGTGACCTACATAAAACGAGATTAATGCTCCTGCCATTTTTCCAGCTCACAAAATCTGATCAAATTAAAGGTAGCAAGTCCGGGGCCATCCGTCATAAAGGACCTGGAGTACGGTTGTCTATCCGGGGATTGCCTGGGATTAAGATGCGTGTAGTAGTAGCAAGGGGCCTAATGACCATAATGACCAACAAGATGGCCATCATGTGGGCCAGGACACTGCAGGACTCTCATCCCGCTTCTGCTGCCGCTGATGATGATGATGATGCGCAGATTGCCCCAAGTGAGAGGATGGGGCAACACATGATGTGGCTGAAAAATTGTACAAATTACTTTAACCGCAACTACGGAGAAATGTTTTCCCTTCCCTGGAACTTGTTCGTTTGCCAAGACCCCAGAGGATGAGGGGTTGCAACCCCCGTTTAATATTAATGATTCACAATTTTATGTTGCACGTATTTATCACATTTGAGTAGGTTGCAGACACACAACCAGCGGCGACAGGTATTTTGTAAGCTGAAAACTTGACAGACTTGTTTCTGATCCTTTTTTATTTATTTTTTTTTTTTCGTTGGCTTTGTTATGACAAGGACAATGGACAAGGGAGCTGGCGGCTCGGGCGACATGTTTTGCAGTTTTCCGGTTGACCGCAACAAAAGACAGCCTGTCACGCCGTCACCCCGCTCTCTCTCCTCACCCTGTAACCCTTTAAACATACATACATGTATATATTCCTGTACGGATGTCTTGTAAAAGCAGCAACAATGGCAGCGCCCTGGGTCCAAATACCACTTTTGTCAACACACAAACACCCTGCGAGTGTGAGTGTATATGTGTGTGGTGTGTTGTGCTTTGGGTGTCAATTGTAACGTAGTCAAAAGGTCGGACTTAAGTGACTTTATTAAGCGGTTTAAAAAGGGGCAGGTTTCGCACACAACCCACACGCACCCACACACACAAGACATCCTTGACAGCAGTCTGCTAGGAGGTCCTCTGAGCGAAATAAATATATGAGAGTCTCTTGTTGGGCGTAACTTGACGACTGGATTAGAAGGGAATTAAACGGTATATTTCGTGCAGCATTAGGCAAATTAGTTTAAAATGTAGATTGGGGGGTATCCTTGGGGAAACGGGATTATAAGGAAGTGTAAATATAAATTTTATATAGAATTTCCTTGTACATT
>JAEIIL010025307.1:0-13105 GCA_018905715.1 Drosophila lini | reverse complement strand
CACTGCGTTGCAAACTTCTGACTGAAATTATAATACCCTGCAAGGGTATAAAAATTAAGGAATTAACTGTTATAATAAATAATTCGTACTTTATTATAATGTTTAACTTAATTTTTTTTATTTTTAATTTAATAATCCTATTCAGAGTTCATGTATTGTAAAATTAGGGAGATCACTTTAAGATCTTGCTTTTAAAAAATAGACTCAACTTAAGCTTCTTAAGTTATACTTTTTTTAATAAATAAAATGCCATTAGCTGACACAGTTTTCTCAATGCTACATTTTTGTGGTAAGCGTGCAACAGGTGGTGGTGACTTGAAACCGCAACGGAAGCCATGGAAATGCAGATGCAACAATGCTCCATGTTAAGCCGCATCTCAAAATCCCGGTCAGTAGCCCATTGATCGTCTTGTTTGACGGAATCCACTGCCAGATCGAGATGGAAAAGTGCCGGGCCTCCTCCAGGATACTGCTTATTGGAGCCGGTGTCTCCGGCATAGCCGCCGCCACCCGGCTCCTGCAGAACAACTTCGGCAGCGTGCAGATCCTTGAGGCGGAGAACCGAATCGGTGGGCGGATACACACCGCTCCGTTTGGGGATAATGTCATCGACTTGGGCGCCCAATGGTGTTACGGACAGCATCGAAACTGCGTTTACCAGCTGGTAAAGGACACCGATCTTATGGACTTTACCGCGGACTTTTTCAGCGGTGTGCGCATGGTGCGCTCCAACAAGGAGGTGATTCCCCTCGAGCTTGGCCAAAAGCTGTATGGCATCGCAGATATGAGTGTGCCAAAAGAATCCACTGCAGTAGAGGAATCCGTGGGCAGCCACCTGGCCGAGCACTACTGGCGGGAGATCAAGTCGCAGTTGCCAGAGGTGGACTGTGCCGTGGCTGCCGAAGCGTTGGAATTTTTTTCGAGACACGAGAGCTCAATTTTGGGTTCGGATAACCTGTTCGAGGTATCCGGCCGCTTGCATTTGGAGTACGACAAGTGTAGTGGCGATCAGTTGATCAACTGGCGCGACAAGGGCTTTGCGAGATTCCTCCGAATTCTGATGAAGGTCAGCGAGGATGAGCCCGCGGAGCTGGGGATACTTGAGGGCTGCGTCCGGCTCGGAAAGAAGGCTGTCAAGATCGAATTACTAGATACCGACCAAGTGAGAGTGGTTTGCGAGGACGGAGAAGTCTTGAACGTGGATCACGTCATCTGCACTGTATCTTTGGGAGTCCTACAGGAGCAGCATGAGCGGCTCTTTAATCCGCCCCTGCCGCTGGCCAAGGTGAAAGCTATCCGAAGTCTCCAGCTGGGAACCGTGGACAAGTTGTTTCTGGAGTTCAAGGAGCAGCCATTTCCCGACGATTTTGTCGGTTTCTTTTGTTTGTGGCGGGACGAAGAGCTGAAGGAGCTCCGCAGCTCGGAGTTTGCCTGGCTGGAGGGCATAACCGGCATCCACAAGATCAAACACCAACCACGCTTGCTGTTGGTCTGGATTGGCGGTCTGCATGGTCGCCGCGTGGAGTTACTCGAGGATAAGAAGGTCCTTACCGGCTTGCAGTGGCTCTTCAGCAAGTTCTTGAGCTTCGAGGTTCCGCCGCCCGATCGCTTCTTGCGTTCCAAGTGGTTCTCGAATCCGAACTTTCGAGGCAGCTACAGCTATCGAACCATGCGAGCCGACGAACTGGACACTGGCCCCTCGGATCTGGCGTCGCCGGTTGTGGGAGCCGACGGTCATCCCAGACTGCTCTTTGCGGGTGAAGCCACCAGCCAGAGGCACTTCTCCACGGTTCACGGCGCCACGGAGGCAGGCTTTCGAGAGGCAGATCGATTGATAGAATACTACCGCTCATGTGAAGAGAATCCATAAAATGCGATTTTATTTAAAATTCATAAAATGTTTTATATCAAAGGGAATTTTTACTTAAAATTTATCGGTATCAATAAATATTAATCACTTTATGCGTAATATTTCTACAAAGAACTACTTTACTTTACTTAATTATATGGAAATTAGATTCAGTTTCAAAGTTCCATCGAAGCCGTTACTAAATTTGGCGCCCAGTCTATTGATATCGCTATCGAACCCATATTCTATCGATAGTATCGTAAGTAGTCGGGCCCAGCTGTTATTTTGACATAACAAATAACAATTTTAGTTAATAAAAATGCAAATAATTCGAAATTTCAGCCGCAAACTTCTTAAACACCAATACCTCTGCCCGCCAAGGGTGTCCTGCCTGTACTTCAGCACAGCTAAAGGTGAGTCTTCCCGGTTTTCATTCACAAATCCAGCGCCGGCTGAAGGATTCTTGATTATCCACCGCCAGATGCATCTAAGGAACTGCCTCTGGCCGCTGGATACCAGCCCAAGCCGGTGGAGGAAGCCTATTGGGAGCGAGAAAACCGCCAGGCGGACCTAGCCAATCCAAAGAGCGGTGCCTGCAAGCGTGGAACCTACCGCATGCTTCTCCCACCGCCAAATGTCACTGGGAATCTGCATTTGGGGCACGCTCTCATGGCCACCGTGCAGGATGTGATTGCTCGCGAGCGCCGTCAGCTGGGCTATGAGGTGGACTGGGTGCCGGGCACTGATCACGCTGGTATTGCCACCCAAGTGGTGGTAGAGCGCACCATTGCCGCTGCTCAGGGAAAAACGCGCCAAGAGCTGGGACGGCAGGCCTTCCTGGACGAGGTGTGGCGCTGGAAGGCGGAGAAGGGTGCAGGTATCGTGCAGGATCTGCGACAACTCGGCTGCATCCTCAACTGGGAGCGCGAGTACTTTACGATGGATGAGAAGCAGGCGCATGCCGTGAACGTGGCCTTTGAGCGACTCTTCGACGAGAGTCTCATTGTTCGGCGGAATTCCCTGGTCAACTGGTCCACCTCCCTGCGCTCGGCAATTTCCGATATTGAGGTTGATTTGCTGGACATCAAGCAGCCGATGGAGATCGCCGTTCCGGGCTACGAGCGGAACGTGCTCTTTGGCCGAATCTACGACTTTGCTTATCGCGTCATCGATGGCGAGATTTTGCCGGATGGCAGTGCCGAGGAGATTGTAGTTTCCACCACCAGGCCGGAGACCATTTTGGGCGATGTGGCCGTCGCCGTGCATCCGCTGGATCCGCGCTACAGCAAATATCGGAACAGGGAGGAGGTTAAGCTGAAGCATCCCTTCCGCGACGACACCATACCGCTGATCTTTGACATCGCCGTGGACCAGGAGTTCGGCACCGGAGCTGTGAAGATCACGCCCGCCCACGACAAGTTTGACTTTGAGGTGGCCACGCGCCACAAGCTGGCGCCGCGTCAGGTCTTCACCGAAACCGGCCACGTGACGGAGACGCATCCGGAGTTCAAGGACAAGCCAAGGTTCGAGGCACGCGAACTGATCGTCAATAAGTTGGAGGAGATGGAGCTACTCCGCGAGGTGCGCGCCCACAGCATGCAGTTGCCCGTCTGCTCGCGCTCCAAGGACATCATCGAGTATATGATTCAGCCACAATGGTTCCTCAAGTGCAAGGATCTGGCTAAGGACGCCCTCTCCGAGCTTCACAGCGGCCGTTTGCAGATCCAGCCGCCGAGCTTTGAAACGGAATGGGAACGCTGGCTGCTGGACAGTCGCGACTGGTGCATATCCAGGCAGTTGTGGTGGGGTCACCAAGTCCCAGCCTACCAGGTGACCGACCCCGCCAACGGCTCCAGCCACTGGGTGGCCGCACTTAGTGAAGACGACGCCCGTCGAAAGGCCAAACAATTGGTAGGCAGCGATCAATTCATTTTGACACGTGACCCCGACGTACTGGACACCTGGTTCTCCTCCTCGTTGCTGCCGTTCTCCGTGGCCGGCTGGCCGGATGAGAGTTACAAAGAGCGGTATCCACTGGACTTGATGCAGACTGGCCACGACATATTGTTCTTTTGGGTGGCACGCATGATGATGATGGGCCTAAAGCTGACGGGCGAGGCGCCCTTCCAGAGGATACTGCTCAATGGCATAGTGTGCGATGCCCAAGGCAGGAAGATGTCCAAGAGTCTGGGTAACATTGTGGCCCCCCAGCAGGTGGTGCAGGGCGCCAGCTTGGAGGTAGGAAACCACTTAAGATACTTTATATAACTTCCATTATAATCTTGTCCCTGCAGAGCCTTAAGGCGGGTCTGGAGCAGTCCTGCGAGGCGGGAATCATCAAGCCCGAAGAGCTCAAAACTTCCACGGCTGGCCTGATGAAGATGTTTCCCAAGGGCATTCAGGAATGCGGCACAGATGCCCTGCGCTTCACCCTGATGAGCCACAACATCAAGAGCCACTTCATCAGCTTCGATGGCAACGCCTGTCACACCAACAAGCTGTTCCTGAACAAAATCTGGCAGGCCATGCGGTTTACCATGGGCTCTGCCAAGGGACTGGGCGTTTCCTTGAAGGATTTCGAGACACTCAACGGTGTCAGTCTGGGCGTGTGGGATCGCTGGATCCTGGGCCGACTGGCGGAAACCTTGTCTATTGTCTCCGATAGCTTCACCAACTACAATTTCCATGTGGCTACAGCCGCTTTGAAGACGTTTTTCTATCAAAATCTCTGTGATACTTATTTGGTGAGTGCCTGCGTCCTAAAGCAATTGTGAATAACCTCTTAAACGTGCATGCAGGAGACCACCAAGACGGCGATAAGCAACCGCGAGGACAGCGCCTACATCCATGTCGGCACTCTGACCGCCTGCCTCAGCTGGGGCCTGCAGGCCATGTCCCCGTTCACCCCCTTTGTGGCCAGCGAGTTGCTGCAGCACGTGCCTATGAATGTCGAGCTCAAGCTGTCCGAATTAAGAGACCAGAAGCTGGAGGATGAGGTCAACGAGATGGTCAACATCTGCCAGAGCGTGCGGCAGGTGAAAAGTCGCAACGAGATCAGCAAGCGCCATCATCCGCATCTCACTTTGTTCGCCCAGAACGTCGAGTCGCAGGACATCCTGCGTCGCCACTTGCCACAGATCAAGGTGCTAACGCGCTGTGAGGTCGTGGAGCTGGAGCTTATGGACGAGAAGGCGAATATCCCGCAGAAACAGAACTTCTACTCGACGGCGGGTGCACTCTGCTCCTTTGGCATCACCGTCAGCGAGGAAGTGGGCCTGGCCCCTGAGAAGCGTGACGAGATGCATCAGGCGAATGTTAAGAAACTTAAGAAACTGGTCAACGAGCTGCAGAAGTATCGCATGCGTCTGGATAACGAGGCCTTTCAGCTGATGGCCAACAAGGACACCAAATTGCATTTTGAAAATAAGGTAAGACGGAGTCTGTTTTCCATCAATGCTCTTTATGATTTAACTTGGGTTTCATGGCAGGTCAAGGAGTTGGAGGCGGAGATCGACAGCCTCATCCGGCTGTCTGCATAATCGTGATTGTTTAGTCTAGAAAATGCTTTTGTTGTTTAACTGCCGAATCGACTTGGTCGTGTGTTAAGTTTTAATATTAATAAATAATTAAAAAACCAAACTAAAAAATGAATAAAGACTGAAAATATTTAGGAAATGCTTCTTAAAATGTAATCATTGGAATTGGGACTTACTTAATATATACTTAATTGCATGGAAACTCGAAACTCTTAACAAAGCCCTTTATGTTTATTTTGGTAGTTGGTAGACTGTTCTTGGATGAACCTTTCTTCTTTCCGTTCTCCCACAGAGAGAAGACTATCTAAGACTTGTCTGAAGGGGTCGAGAAATAAAACTTATTTTGGAACAACCAAAATCGGTCAGTTGTTAATTATTATTTTTGCATTTAAGTTATCTTTCACGATTGTCACTATTTTAATTTCACAATAATATCTAAATCTCTTGGAAAACACTTTAGTTTCTAATTAGATCACTTTTGCTAATTGTCACTTTCACAGACTTCAACATGGTTAGTTCTGAAACTTTCCAAACTATTTACTTGTCCTTTCCACCAGAAATATCCACTTCGGTTTGCTATTCATAAATCAAGTCTTTTATTTTCCCCCAAAATTACAGAATTGGACACGCGTTCTGTGAGTAAGACAGATAGAATCCCCGATTCGATATGTCCAGATCCTCATTGCCGTCCGTGACTGTATACACCACGAAGGGCTTTGCCGCGCTTGTCGTGGACACCAGACCTAGGCCACAGAAACGATCGCTAGATAGCGAGACGCCTCCCTGCGTGGGCGCCGGTATGACGATGTAATCTGTGGTGCACTCTTGGCTCTGCACCGAGGACGTGGCCAGCAGCGCCGGATCCACGGCTCCGACATCGTTTGTCAGCGTAAAGGAGTACGTATCGGAGCTGACCTGGCTGTAGGTGATGGAGCACATGCCGGCTGCCTTGCGGATGCAGATCCCATACTTGGTATTTGCCAGCTGCCTGGTTCCCTGGACTCCAATGGAGTTGAGGGCGGAGGAGGCGGCTGAAACGTAGTTGAAGCTGGCGAGGGTGCCACTGCTGGGCATATAGTACTGCAGGCATCCGGCGGGAGCCAAGGTGGCTGACGTACAGCCCAGCATTCGGATCTGGAACTGCCAGTTGCGGTTGAAGGTATAGCCCGAGGAAGTGGCCACCGAGATGGTGATGGGACTGACGCCATTAAAGTCCACATACACATGCTGGCCAGAGTTCTCGCCACAAATGCTGGGAACCTGCGAGGCTCCTCCGGTGATGGTTAAGGCATCGGTGCTGCAGGATCCATCGCCAGAGGGCGGAGCTAAGGATAGGGAAAGGAAGTCCACGCGCAGCTGACAAATGCTCGAGTCCGGCGGGGTGACCACAATGGAGCAGCGTCCACCGCCCGCATATGGAGCCGGATAGTTGCTGTTGTAGAAGTAGGTGTTGTTGTATGATGTACTCGCTCCGCAAGTCCTTTGATCTATAATAGGATCATTTTGATTAAATGCTTCTAAAAATTATTCCTGAAGTAACTCACAAATGCAGCAGATGGCCTGGGCTGTAATGGAGGAGCAACTGCCCGCCGCCACGCCGCTGTTGTCCGAGCATTCGCCGTTAATTACGCAGGTGCCTAGGAGGAGGTTGTTGCCCGTGCAAATATCGTTGGAGAAACGACCAATGGTGTAGAACGGAAACCCTAAAAAGTAAATAGAAATAAAGAGTCATTCGAAGGGCACTGCAGAGAAGAGATTCTAGGGCTCTCGTATTTTATTGTTATATCATTAAGATACATATAAACAACCCTTTATCACAGATGCTCTGAGAGATAACTAACAATTAGATTAGAATACATACACATATTTCTTAGTAGGTTCATTTAAAAAACCCTTTATTATGGTAGAGGTTCATTTTAAAAAACCAATAACAAATATTTAAGTTGATTTTTTTGGATACCTTGCAATATAAATAATTATCCTCCTTTTAATATTTTGGATACATTCCTTATAAATAATAATAGCTTAAGGGATTCTATATGCCCACAGGCCTAACTATTATTTCCGGTATAAATGGAAATATTAATAAAAAAATAAAATGAAATAATTATGAAAAAAGGCATTTTAATAGCTGGAAGGATTCTATTAATTTTAGATACTAAGACTAATACTATTTAAATATTGAAATAATTAAAAAACAAGAGAGAAAGCTAACTTTGGCCAGCCAATGCTTGTATACCCTTGCAAGTTACAATTGAAATCTATCATAACTTAGCCAAAAATGCAATAATTTTAATTCGGAAAGCGGTTCTTTGTTAGTTTTTATTAATTAAAAACAATTGCATACCGAATTTAAAATTTTACGAAAATACAATTTTTTGATATTTTAAAAAATTTTAATGATGTAACCCCTTAACAAATTTTGAAAAAAATTAAAAAAAAAAGTTTTTCCTGCGACATGTCTAAAAAGACTCGCCTGTTGATGCTGATCAAGAATATATATGATTTATGGGGTCGGAAATGACTCCTTCACTGTTTTGCAAGCTTCTGACTAAAATTATAATACCCTGCAAGGGTATAAAAAGGATATCATTACTTTAGAGAAAAAAATACTGCAGGATTGCTTTTGAATAGAAACAGTATATGCAATATTTCTGTAAGATCATCCTAGTTTCCTATTTTAATTTTAGACTTTCTTAAAAATATATTATAATCTTTTAAAATTTAATTTCCTACACATTGAGAAGTAATTTCCGAGTCGATCTAGCCCGTGTCCGCAGAAATATCAACCCCAACTTCACCTAAATTTTTTTTTTTTAATTTTTAGATGAAGTGCATCTCAGCAGGTTTCTCCTTCTCACAAATCGCAGTGCGCAATTGGAAACCTTTACCGGCTAAGACTAAAGAATCCACCTGCGGCACTTCATGCACAGTGGGTGATAATTGAGGCATGACCCACATACTGCCACCACGATGGGAAAACAAACCACCGCCACTCATCCGGCATGATCTTGGATCTTAAAGCTGCGATCTCTTTCAGCTAAAACTTACAGCGAGGATGTCGAGAGCCACTACGGGCCAGGCCAGTGGAGGAGGAGTCCTCTTCCACCTCCTCGAGAAGAGTATCATTCAGGGTCCGATTAACACTTGGATCCGGAGTAACAACCAGGCCACTGGAGACCCTTGCCGCACTGTAAATGCCCACGACGTAGCTGCTAAAGAAGATGGCCACGAGGGCCATAAGACGCGAGGAGCTGTTGCCGGCAGACATGATGATGAATGGGTGGATCACTTTCGGTTTTCACTCAGCTGGAGGCTGGAACGTAGCTGGAACGGTTTAAAGCCCGATCGACAGACAGTGAGAGAGACGTCCACTCGCGCGTGTGACTCAATGGTGACTGATCCGATGGAGATCCGAGTTTTGGGGGCACAGTGTGCTCCATGCCAGTGGCCAGCGCAGGTGCTAATTGAGAGAACCCGACGCGCCATGCATCGTGGACAGGAGCGACCGAGGTGGTTCTCTGAAATGCATATTGTACCCGCGTATTTATTATTTTGATTTTAAAAAGAATATATTTGTGTTTAATAAATAGTAAGAATCTAAGTTAATTTAATTTAATAAACATTTTTTGTATTCTGATGAAAATATAAAATTAAAATATAGCTAATCGAACTAACGCGATTTTTAGGTTTTCATTAATTAAATTAAAATATTTGATTTCAATGAGAGTATTAATTCGTTCCTTAACTCCAGATTCCGCTCCTGTCCGGAGATCGTGTGAGGCTTATTTCGTTGGGCCGGGAGAGAATGTGGAGCACTCACGCATAGGAAGTTGTCGGTTGGGCGGCTTGTTCCCCCCGTATTGGCTTTATTTGTTACCCGAATTTACGCGTATCGCTTCTGGACGACAACAAACCGATTTTTTTTCTGGGCGAGGAAAGTGATAGAAATGCCTGGCACCCAATTTTGCGTGGTCAGCGCACGCGTGCAGCGCCGCATGATTCTGGCCCCACCGGATTGCCGGAGATAAAAGAAAGTGTCGATCATGTTTACCCGGCGATCTGTAAACGCGCTCGTCTAGCATCTTCTTTCCGCTCGAGCGGCTGCCATTTTGTGGCTATAAATAAAAATCGAAAACGCGTTCGATTTTCGGTTACAGATGATGTAACGGTACAATTCGGCTGAGTTGGCAACGCGACGGTGAAGATGGCCGCGGCCGCGGCGCGTGTGTGCATTTACTAGAACGCGGCACGCACGACGCCAATTAGCAGGATAACACTAATCACCGACTATGCCGGTCACTAATTAATGTTTAATCCCAAATGGAAGGTAAAAGTGGATTGACACTTGGATTGTTTTCCAGGGCGAAGCGTAGAAAGTAGCAAGTGTAGCGCAAGCCTTCGCGTTGCCAACTGCCTGATCTGTTAACAGTTGCGCTGGGCTGTTAAGGATCTGTTAGCTTTTAACTTAAAATTTCAGTTTAGTTATTAAATTAAACAAGTATAAAATGTATGAATAAAATGTGGCTTTCTCGAATTGTAAAAGCTACTAGTTTTTTATCATTTTTTGTTTAACAATTTTACCTAACATCAACATAAGCTTTATTTTCAAGCTGATATATTTCATTTTCCGTAAGTTTTAGAGTTCTCGCAAGCGTTAAAAATACGTGATTCTTATTAAATCTTAAATTCTCTATCAACTTTAAGCATAGAACACCTTTTGCTAAGTTTACAGCAAATGTTGCCTGGCTTTTTATTAAAACAATAACTAGCAGCTAAACGCAGAATAGAAAAACGAAAACGACGATCCTACTCAATTTCAATGATGGCGCCCGCCTTGGCCAGCGCCTCCTTCAGCTTCTCGGCCTCCTCCTTAGGTACGTCCTCCTTGACAATGGTCGGGGCGCTCTCGACAAACTTCTTGGCCTGCACCAGATTCATTCCCTCCAGCAGGTTCTTCACCTCCTTGATCAGCGCCACCTTCTGCTTCTCATCGAACTTGACCAGCTTCACCTTGAACGAGGTCTGCACCTTTTTGGGCGCCGCCTCCTCCTCATCCTCGGCGGGAGCAGCACGTGCCGGTCCAGCGGCAAACTGGGGGGCAAACGCGGTCTCAGGCAGGTTGAGTTTCTGTTTGAGCAGCGTGCTCAGCTCGGCAACCTCCAGCAGATTGAGGGCGGCAATGTTGTTGACTATGCTGTCCAGCTTGGGATTCGCTGGCTTGGCTGCACCCTCCGGCGCCGGCGGCACCAGTTTCTCCGCTCCAGAGACGGCGGCAGCCGGAGCAGCGGCGCTATACATGCGTTGCAGGCGCACTTGGCGGGTGATCTGGCGCAGGGCGAGGCGAGTGATCTGCATCTTGCTAGTATCTGTACGTGGGTGGTTCAAGTTTAAGTTAGAATGTTGATAAACTATCACTATTTTACGATTTACTTGTGGTTTTCGGCAAAATAAGTCCAGCAGGTTATGTGAGCAATCAGTGTGACCATTGGCAGTGCGTCGGAAAATACAAAGCCTGGTCAGAAATACTGAATAGGTATAACGGAAAAATACCGTAGGGAGTATTTAAATTTTAAAAGAATTAAAGCTCTGCCAATTTTGAATTTATTTTTACCCTTGTAGGCTATTTAAATTTTTGTCAGAAGATATAAATCTATATAGTATATGTATGTATTCTGGTGTCTTTTTTTTTATCGCTATTTGAAAAAAAGTTTCCAAATAGGAAAGGAACAAAAATGAACAAAGCACCACTCCACTATTTCCATCTACTCTGACAAGAGGAAACCAATTCTTAAGTTAGCGATTTTCTTGAATCCCATAAGAGAAATAAGTCTTCTTTTTTGTACCCTCGCAGGGTATTAATAAATGTTTATATTGAGATGTGATATGTATGTATTGAATTGAATTACATTTTTTTAATGTTTAAAGTTTATGTAAATGTTTTATAAAGAAAACTTTTTAGTTACAAAGTATACACCTTGACGTAGTCAATCACCATTTGACCCTCGGCCATCCAGTGGTCGCGATGTCGCTTGATGCTATTCCAGAAGTCCTTTTGGGCCTGCGGCGACTGCTCGTTCCATTCCTTCACCACATGCTGGTACTCGTTGAACCCACCAACGCTCAAGCCAAAGGTTAAATAGAATTCCTGATCGAAGGGCGCCAGACCGGTGCCCTCCTCCAGTTTTTGGGCATTTACCAGTCGCTGACCGCCGGCGGAAGTCTCGCTGAAGGCTCCCTTGTCGCTGCCCTGGACGCACCACTCCTTGCCGTCGACTAGCCAGCGCAGCTGACTCGGCGTCCACTCCAAGGTATAGATGTGGAAGCTGTCGCTCCAGTCTTCGGAGGTGTCGCCGGTTCCAGCCTTCAAACAGCTCTTTGCGGAACGGAGGGGCTCATTGGCATACAGCACGGCGGCGGCATATAGATCCAACATGCGATTGGCCGGACGGGTGTAGGCAATCCTGATCTGGCCCGACTTGTAGTCGCTCGTCCCGTAGACGTGGTGTTTAGGCTGCAGCCAGATTTGCGGCGTAACCCAGTCAGCCCGCGGCATCTTGGCTCGCACCTCGACTCGACCGTACTTGAAGGAGAAGGACTGCTTGGAGGTGAACTGGGCAGTGACAACCGGCGGTAGGCCGTCCCTTCTCGTCCTCCCGTCACGGACGCAGTCGTGCGTGTTGGCCGCCCCCGTGCAGACATGGTCATTTGCGGACAAATCCAGTTTTCCTTCGGGTCCCTTTTTGTATAGCTTCCGCATTGTGGTAGTGGCTAGAACAGCTTGGCTGTTCTTCAGGCACAAGGTCTCCGGAGCATCGTCCACATACGCATTAAACTCAAAGTCGGGCTCTCCAGAAAACCTGCGTTCCGCCTGCCACTTGCTCGGATCCAATTTAGTGCCATTAAACTCATCCACAAAGACCAGTTGGCCTACACACCGAGTTGGTGCTCCATTGACCTCGGTCTTGGGACTTGGGCAACCGCCCATTCGTATGTCCAGACCTGGATCGTCTGGCGAAGCCCACGACGTAGTGGGATTGACATGCACGGGCGGAGGTCGCGAAGTGTTGTTGCCACTGAAGGAATTCACCACATACGACCCGTCGTCTTCGCGATAACCCAATCCATTGTAGATAACGTACGTCCAGTAGTAGAGAATGTCGCCGGGCTTGAGGGCTGCATTCCGATCCCGGAATGTCCAGCGCCCGTTCTTTGCCTTGACAATGTCCCGGGCCCAGGTGCCGGCCTCCAAGCCCTCCATTTCTTCGTTGAGTTTTCCATGGAAGGCGAAGAGTGTGATCCCCTCCTCGTGCGGAATGGAGACCTCGAATCCCTTGGGATAGAACACCTCAATGTGGGCCTTGGGCACCTCGTATCCCTGGACAATACCAAGAAGGAGGAAGACGAGGGGTAGCAAGTGGAGGCTGCAGCTCCCGACGGCGCCGTAACGAGACGCATCCGTCATGATGAGAATCGCGATTGTAACTGCGACGAGCTGTCAGACAAGTCGAGCTTGAAGCTTATCAAGAACCGGTCTCATCTTTGTTATTAACAAAGACACGGAGAAAAAAAGCTTTGCGATAGCCTATGTGTAGTATATGTAAATTTGTATTTAGATTAGTAAACAACAAACCAAAAGATTATTTAAACTTTGAAAGAATTAATGTAGTATTTAGTATCAGTAATCATTAAGTAAATATTGAAAATATTCTGTAATTAT
>JAEIIL010025303.1:0-30397 GCA_018905715.1 Drosophila lini | reverse complement strand
GGGGTATTTCAGAATGTTGCCTATGACGACATGTTTCTGCCCGATCTGGACATACGATCGGGCTTATAGGGTACCCTATCTGCGGATATCGTATGAAGAGTTTTGATTAAGTAGAGATTAGGTCTGGAAGCCAATGATAGTCGAGTGAAGCAACTAAACTATTCATGACTTGAAATGGTTCAAAAGTAACGAGCTGAGCCCGAAAATAATAATAAATAAATAAAAAATATGTTTACATCAAAATTAACAGTTGCATTGCCGTTTCATTGGAGACATAGAAGGAAAAAGCTTGGTATTGCTTGAAAACCGGTTGCATCACTTGATTAGCATTTACTTTCATATATGCTCGTCAGTTATGTAATTTATTTCTGACTGTTTGTAAATCTTTTCTGAATCAGGTTTCTAGTATTTGTTAATATTAATTATTATTATTTGTATCGTGTCTAAAGTGTTTACGGGTCAGTTGAAGCCCATCAGCGAAATGAACCGGTTGTATGCATTGACCTGGCTGTGCATCTACATACCAGATGTAGCCTCCGGGGCAGACCTACGTGCGTAGGGTAGGCCTTCCGGTCTACGGAAATCAGTCACTTATTTATACCTAAACTTCCAGCTGCAGACGTCAAGAAGTGCCGCTTCGGACAGTCCGAATGCATTGTTAGCTCCATCAATGCGCTGATCAAGCGCTACCCTCAGGGCATTCCGGAGATCGGGCTGATGTCCTTTGACAAGCACAGTTTTCCCGACTGCACCATACTGGACTCGCCACGCCGGGGACCCATCTGGTTGAACTTCCGGATGCGGGACAACGTAGCTAGCGGCACGAACAACGTAACCGTTACCCATGTGGAGGGATTCCTGCGGCAGCCAAACCAGAAGCAGATCGTGCTGAGAGCCAGTTTTCCGCGAATCCATCATGAAGCCACCTATTATGAGGAGGGCCGATTCATGCTGTTCACGGTCAATACTACCGGCAGGATGCAGTCCGACTTCCAGAACATCCGACTTACCCTGATGTTCAAGGTGTTCGAGGAGTACAGGAACAACAAGCGCTACCTAAAGGTCTACGGTCTGGAGCCCAGTATCGATTTGGATCGGTGAGTGGTCTCCAATCAGGAGCGAGTCCTTTTTAGTAAATTCATCCCATCACCAGCTGGATCAGTTGGCGTGATGACATTTACAAGGAAAACACGGACGCGACCGTAATTATGAACCGGGTATTCAACGAGAATTGGCTGGAGTACTGGAATGAGCTACAACCAGGTCTGATCAAAGCATTCTCCGCATCCTATACCACCTTACTGAATGGGGTGTTCCAGAATGTCGCCTATGACGACATGTTTCTGCCCGATATGGACACCTTAGGCGCGGATGGCCTTTGATTTGGTAACACAAGGATTAGGGCCAGAACCCGCTGATAATCAACCAAACTATTCATTGTTTTTTTTTAATAATTCAAAGACAAAAGCGTTCTCTATTTCAATAAGGCTATCAAGAACTTTAATGAATTATTAACTATAGTTTTTAGGAATCTCACTGTTGAGTACCAAGCCATTTTGGATTATTTAGATTTCTCTTTTCCATAGTTGTGGAACTCTCCGTCGGCATGGAGCTCGTCGTAGAAAATGTGGTCGTTGTAGGTCTCGTCCCGATGGTACATATGGTGGTAGCCCTTTGAGCTGTTTCCACGCTTGAACTGGCTATGGTCGGCTGCCAGCTTCAGTAGCTTTTGGTGGGCATGAGGGCGTCCTAGGTGCTGCAGCGGACTAGAGGCCTCCACCTTGTCCTCCTGCTCAGCAGCTGTCTCCTTGTCGCTGGGAGCTTTTGAAACGCCCTTGTGCTGGCGCTTGCGACGCTTCAGGTTGCGCCTCATGGCCGGTGGTCCCAGGGGACGCAGCACGATCCGAAACGGAACCATGTGCAGGCTCTTCTTGGGCTTCGGCGGCTTCTTATGAAACATGCCTCGATACTCATCCACCACGCTGCAGGTTTGCATGTCCCGCGGCTTTGGGATCGCATCCTCCAGCTTCGGCGGGCACTGTAGCACATAGTAGAGATCTCCGGCCTCGTGGTTGGTGAGCTCCCTGGAGGTGAAGTCCGCATCGATGTCGAAGCTGGAGTCGGAGTCGGAGTGGGACTCCTGGGCGTAGAGCAGCTGGGCTGCCGGCACCTTGTAGTAGGCGAACATGTTGCGCTCCACAACGATGGCCAGGCTGAGCTGCCGGATTAGGCCAAGAGCCAGTGCCAACTGCCACATGGCTGCAGCTCGGCTCAACTGGTTGCAGCCACCGGCAGTGGCTTGGGTTTATATCTTTATTGATTTTCAGGCTTGGCTGGCTGCCAGCATAAGTGCGGTTTGGCTGCGGAGTTCGCTGAACCGTCGCCCAGAGCTCACGCCGCGACCTAGGCCTTGTACAATCGCTGATGGAAACGCTAAAACTTTTACAGCCGGAAGTCATGCGATTAACTGTTGCATTCCAGCCAAGGTTGTAACTGTGCAACAAGTGATTTGAATTTGTTTACAGCCACGTGTTGATGGCGCCTGCGCGGGGCGCAGCCATAAAATAGGGGCAACAATTATGGCAAGTGCGAATGATTAAGTTGCATTTAGTTACCTGAGGGAACTCCCCTGACCAACTGTTGCCAGCGGAGTGCAACAGATTCTGGCGTGCCTGGGACTACTTTGTTTTTATCGAACTTGAGCATTTGCGGGCAGGTGTTTGACAGTCTTTTTAGTGCCCCCGCCAGCTTGGCGGGTTGCATGTTTAGAAATTAAAGTAATTCTCTTATTGTTTGTGACAATTAAGTTTGGTTTATTGGAGCTTGAGTAGCTTTAACTGAAAGAAAACTACTTGGTAGTGCAGATATACGATCTAATTCCTTGACAAGAATATATAATTCAGACAAATTGTTTGATTAATCATATTTATTTAGATAAATAATGCATAATTTTATTTATTTGTTTTAACAAATGAAATGCATTGTAAAATGCAGTATTACCAGATTAAAAATTATAATATCATAAGCTAATGAATAATTAATACTAATTATTATCCAAAGCTAAAATTTTGTTACTGGAAAGGGATTCCGCGTTTTAATTCTATCAAGTTTGTTGATATTAGGAAAAGCCTAGGTCATGCCTTAGGGTGTTTTATCTAGGAATTAATATCATTAATATTAATATTTTCCCGACTCCAATAAATTCTCTTTATTGTTTCCACTTGGAAATCAATTAGCACTAAATCTATCAAACCGAAGCGTGCCAATCGAAGGAGTTAATTTGCAAATGGCGTGCAATTTGCCATTTCAACGCGAATTATGCGCAACAGTTGGTCGCCGGCTTGGCAACCGTCTTGGCAACGGGCATTATGGCGCAGGGGAAATAACAAACAGTGGCCACTGTCTCGCGAGGATTTGCTGGCCAAAATCAACAACTCCCTGGCAACGGGTCCTGCCACGATCACTTTGGCGCCTGGAGGTGCGTGTCAGGTGGAGCTGCTGTCGCTGGCGGAAATAACAAGCCTTTCAGTCGCCGCCCAGCAGCGGAGGTAAGCGGTCGCAAACGGAAAAAGGAAAAGCTGTGAAAAACTATAAGAAAAAATACAATTAAAATATAAACTATAGAAGAAGCTTAGAAATTATTTGAAGAAATCGTTTCCTTGATATACCGCATAAGGAGTTTAGTGAAATTAAAAAGTTTATGCTATTTCCTGGTGTCTTTTAGCCAGAAACATTGAAAGTTTTGACTTAAGCGTGTTACATAACCAGTGAAAATTGTGCAATCAGTTAGATAACACCAAAAAAGATTTAAAATAAGGAAAATATTATTATAAATTAATTTTTTAATCATTTAGAGGGATATCTATCCCGAAATTTAAAAAAGAACCCTATTGATTTGCAATTTTCATCGATTTTATATGCTTAGTTGTTACTGGTAACAAGGTCAGGCTAACACTCAGATATGCATGTGCACCTCATCCCCACAGCAAACAACAGACAGCAACAGCAGCAAGGCAACCACTGCAGGAAACCAACCCCCCAACCCACCCACCAGACAGTGGGCCGCGATGGAGCCATCCACTAGCGCCGAAGCAGCCGCTGCTGCGGCCGCTGGTGGCCCGGATCCGCGGCTGGAACTGATGGGCTCCTTCGTCATCAAGTCGCTCAAGCTGAAGCCGGAGAAGTGGACGCGAGTTATCACGGTGGAGGAGCACAAGGGCATCATCAAGGAGTTCCTAGACAGGAACACCCCCGTGGTCCTCATCATAATCCTCACCCCCGCCGCCCAGCTAGTTCCCTCCACCACCTTCCCGCTGTCGCAACTGAAGAGCAAGGGCGTGTACTTCATCAAGCGCTATGCCCTGCCCATTCCCCGCGAGGATTGCGGCAATTTCATTATCTACGGGGACCTGGCCACGCGCACCATTGACCAGCTGTCCGCCCTGGTGGAAGAGGTGCTGGTGCCGCTGCTGTCCAACGAGGACAACTATCGCAGCTGGCCCATCATGGTGGCGCAGGACGTGCAGAAGCACGTGCACAGCCTCAAGAGCACCGTCCACCAGGTGAAGGGCCAGGTGAGCGGTGAGACCATCCTGGCCATGCCCGTGGGCGTCGAGAAGATCGTGAAGGCGGCCAAGGAACTGGTCGAGACGGAGCAGTGCCAGTTCGACCTGTACCTGAAGAGCGCCATCGAGGGCGTGGTCATCAAGTGGGCCACACAGATCCACGAGGTCATCAAGGAGAGCCCATCGAACGCCTTCGCCAACGGCCAGAATCCCACTCCGCACACGGGTGAGACGTCGCTACGGTGCCATGTGTGCCGGTTTTATTTTTGGCTCCTCCATTTATTATTTATTGATAAAATTCTAGTCCCCCCATATCCTAGCAACCCCGCACTTTGCATGTTCATACCCATCCTGCCGCTGTTGTGTCTTTCGAAAGTTTTGCCTTTCTTTACTATCTGTTCACGAATGACATTCCGCGTGCAGGCAATACTTGTTTTGTTATTACCCCGAAGCCAAAGTAGTTACATGGCTTTTATTATGCGTTCGCATTTGACATTCAATTATGGGTTGGCGAAATGGCGTAAGCCAAAGGTCTGATTAGCCTAAATACATTAGGATTTTGTTGGTTTTGTCCTTAAACGAAAGAGAATAAATAGGGTTAAACAATTGAAACAAATTCGATTAAGAGTACTGCGCTTGTATCATTTATTTGCCTTCAAAGCAGATGGAAAAATAAATAAATTGCCACTAATAATGAATGTAAAAAATATAAGAAGGTGATAAGGTATATGGGTAATTCGTCAGATAGAATGAGAAGTAAAATTAAAATTAAATAAAACTACCTAATATTTTTAAGTCAACCCGAATTTATTATTAAGATCAATCTAAGCACAATAAAATTTAATTTATTGCAACTTTCATCACGTTTCGCTGAAACCAGTTGTTTAACTGGTTATTCGTCTATGTCGCGTGCGAATGTATTCCATTTTTGTAATTACCTTGAAAGCCCACGATTTTTCAAAATCTTTCTTTGCACCAATTGTAGTGCTAGCCAAGAGCCATAAGTTTCAAATTTTGCAAGACTATTTAAATGGCACATATTTTTTTCAGTTTGAATGACATTGCTAAATACATTATTTTATAAGCTTAACCAATGCGATTTAGTCATACCCTTCTGTCTTTAATTTTATTATAATATGTTACAAATTGAATGTGCCTCCCTTTTTTTTTTTTCTTAATTTGTAGTAAGCTTTTCTTACCCTTATCATTCCCCAAATCCCACTCTCCAGTTCCAAGAGATTATTCCTGTATACACAAATACCATTTATTAATTATATTATTTAATCAATTTAAAAATCAACAGAGTTCACATTTTGGAACAATCGCCTCAAGAATCTGTCCTTTATCTACGACCAATTGCGCAACGAGCGCATTCGGGCCATGGCCCTCATTCTGGAGTACTCGATGAGTGCCTACCACCCGTGCTTTCAGACCCTCTTCAAGAACGTCGTTACGGGTGAGTTTGCCGTGCCGCGGAATAGTACTTTTGCATGCCAATTTCCAATAACCATTTCCGTAGCTCTGGCGGAGGCAAAGGACATAACACTCTATCTGAACCCCCTGAAACGACCACTCCAGCACCTGGAGGAGATTGACTTCGCCGAATGCAAGCCCTTGCTCATTCCATTCATGAATACCGTGGGCATTCTGTGGGGGAATTCGCGATACTATTGTCAGTCGGCGAAGATAACTGTACTGCTGCAGGAAATATGCAATTTGATTATACACCAGGTGGGGATTTCAAGTGGAGACATTCCTTCTATAGTGTATACGACATGTGATCGTTTTCAGGCCAAGCGGTATCTGGATCCGTCGTCCATATTCCACAGCGATATCGACGAGGCCATGCAGCGCCTCACCCTGTCCATTCAGATACTAAAGTTCTTCCGGGAACTTTTCGACTACTACAAGGAACGATTAGCCACATTCTTCACGGAACCCGAGGAGCGGCCTCCGATTTTATGGACTTTTCATCCAAATTCAGTTTTCAAGCGCTTTAATGCCTTCCTCGAGCGTCTCACAACCATCCAGTGGTAAGAATATCAGTCTAAGTGAGTTAATAGATGGTACACATCCCTAATTGGTTTTCCCAAGGTTCTTCTTTACTGTGATTGAATTCCTGAAATTAGAGAAAGTCGAAATCGGTGGGCTGCGAGGTCGCCAGCTCAGCACTCGCATCACGGATGTCTACGTTGAGTTCAACCAGTACTTCACGGCCTTCGCCTCGAAGAGCTACGATGTGCTGGACCCCGATGATCACGAGTTTGACGAGGACTTCAAGGGCTTCCAGACCCGCATCCTCGAGCTGGACATGAAGCTGGCGGCCATTCTGTGCCAGGCCTTTGACGATTGCCACAACTTGGAGAGTATTTTCAAGGTAAAGACCTGAAATCGGGAAAGTCAAATCGCAAAGCGTAATTCCGTGTTTCAGCTCATTAGCATTGTGGGTAGCGTACTCGATCGGCCCAAGATCAAGGAGGAGTTTACCCAGCGCTATGCAGAAATCGTGCGCATGCTGGACGATGAGATGACCGTCTGCGAGACCATTTACGACAAGCAGATGGAGCTGAAGAAGGTGGGGGATAATCTGTATCCCAACTACAATTGTCCGCCGGTAGCCGCCTTCATTCGCTGGTGCCACCAGCTGGAGACGCGGATTACAGCTCCAGTCAAGCATTTCAAGGCACTACAGCATGAGTAAGTCGTCCCTAAAAAAACTAGTTTCAGTTTTGCTTCTAAATAGAAACTATATTTCAGAATTACCAAGACCGAGAAATCTCTGGAGATCGTTGAGCGCTACGAGTGCCTGATGGTCAAGCTGGGAGCCTGCAAGACTCAGTTCTTTGACGATTGGGCCGAGCAGCTGGCCGGTCAGATCGAGGAGAACCTGAAGAAGTCCCTCATAGCCCGCGATAATCGCAGCAACTCGTTGATCCTTAACTTTAGCGCCGCCCTGTTCTCCATTCTGAGAGAGGTGCACTACATGCAGCAAATGAAGATCGAAGGCATTCCACAAATAGCCATCAAATTTGCCGAGAAGAGCGACGTCTTTCGCTCCTACACCCTGAATCTCGAAAAGACCATCGACTGGTACAACAGCATCCAGGAGGGCAGCTCACCCGTTGAGCTCCGACTGATCGAGCCCGAGATAAAGATGATTGACGATCTGGTGGAGATCGGCGTTAATCAGCTCGTTTGGAATTCGTCAGACATCCTGACCTACCTGGACAAACTGCGCAAGCCCGTGGCCGCTCTCCAAAACCGGATGGATCACACCCAGGGCAATCTCCGCCAGATACGCAAGATCATGGGCGTGTGGGCCAAGCACCCACTGTTCGAGCGGCGTGATTGCAAGAAGGACACGGTTCTATCCATTGATGAGCGACCCGATAGAACGGCCAAGCGGTACGCCGAAATCCAGGCGGCTTCCGTTGAGATCCACAAGCTGCTGCAGGACAACATGCTGCAGTTCGACATGGAGCGCAAGCAGGACGACGCAGTGTGGCTGAGTTACGTGGACTTTGTGGACAACATTGTGTACGAGAACATCCTGCGGACTGTGGGCGTAAGCGTGGGCTATCTGGCGGAGAACATGGATCCGGAGAACAACTACGCTCCGCTCTTTGAATCGCGACTGGAGCTCGTGGAGCCCAATCTGGTGTTCGTACCCTCGCTGGATCCCGAGGATCCGATGGGCTTCAACAACATGCTGATCGAGCTGATGCGGGACATCATGAAGATGGGATCACTGATCAAGCGGCTGAAGCCCAAGGAAAAGCGAAACTACGTGGAGATGATAAAGGAGAACCAGGACATCATTGACATGCGTCGCGAGATTCTGAATGGCGTGGATCTGGTCATGGAGGAGGCATCGCGGTTCTGCCGACAGTTCGAGAGGTATTCGTACCTCTGGCTGGACGATCGCGAGGAGTGCATGGAGTATTTCCTGGAGTACGGCCGCATGCTGGATCCCGATGAGATCGAGCTCATACTGATCAACGATCCCAATCAGCCGCCCCCGGTGCCCTGCCAGCCCACGATCGAAGCTTTTAGGGAGCAGATCGACAACTACGAGTCTCTGTTTAACGAGATCGAGGACATTGGTCCCTTCCAGGTGTTCAGCTCCTGGTTTCAAGTGGACGTCAGGCCCTTCCGTCAAGCCCTGCTCAATACAGTGTGCAAGTGGGGCAACATGTTCAAGGAGCATCTGGTCACCACCGTCACCTCCAGTCTGATGAACCTCAGCCACTTCATCCGCAAGGCTGACGAAGGCCTCTTGCAGACGGTCAAGGAGAAGGACTACGAGGGCCTGGTCAGCATCATGGCCTACCTGATGCAGGTGAAGGAGCGGGCCGCCAAGACCGACGAGATGTTCGAGCCCATGCAGGAGACCATCCAGTTACTCAAATACTACGACATGGACATTCCCGAGGAGGTGAACGTGCTGCTGCAGGAACTGCCTGAGCAGTGGGCCAACACCAAGAAGATCGCCACCACCGTGAAGCAACAGGTGTCGCCGCTGCAGGCCACAGAGGTGGTCAGCATCCGGAACAAGATCGCCCTTTTCGAGTCGCACATCCAGCTGTTCCGGGAGGTCTTCAAGACGTACGACTTCTTCCGGTTCGACTGCTTCAAGCCCTACCTGCTGATGGACCGCATCAACGATGACATGTTCCTGTGCGAGAGCGAGATGCGGGACATCCAGGAGTCGGGCAGCCTGTTCGAGGTCAACATCCCGGAGTTCAAGGTGCTCAAGCAGTGCCGCAAGGAGCTGCGCATGCTCAAGGTACCCCACTTTCTCGATACCCACCCACTCACCCTCTCGATTCTCCTCCTCTTTATCTACCCCTTTGTCTGTGCATGTTTTAATCTACAACTCGTACTAAATTTATGCATGCCACATGTGGAACTTTGAGCTTTTTCTTTTTCCCTCGCAAGCGACTTTCTTACTAACCCTAATCCTAACCGAAAATCTAGCCCTAACTAATCCCCCGATCGTTCCAATAACTCTTTGAACCCACTTAGCAACTCTGGGACTACGTCAACATCGTGGCCACCAGCATCGACGATTGGAAGACGACGCCTTGGCGCAAGGTCGATGTGGAGAACATGGACATCGAGTGCAAAAAATTCGCAAAGGACATCCGACTGTTGGACAAGGAGATGCGGCCGTGGGACACCTTCATCAATCTGGAGTCGACGGTCAAGAACATGCTGACCTCGCTCCGAGCCGTCGGGGAGCTGCAGAATCCGGCCATCCGGGAGCGTCACTGGAACCAGCTGATGAACTCAACCAAGGTCTATTTTTTGCTTCCATTTCGAATGTGTCTGCCTTTCTCTTAGCTCTAAGCCAATCCCAGTTATTTGGCCAGATGTAAATAATCCGTGTAAATCTCTCTCCACTCCCCCAGCACCCGAGCGCTCCCAGGCGGAGGCTCCACTGTATAGCAATACCGTTTTAATCGTTTTTCTTTCCCAAACTCGTTTCGTTTCCGCTTGATTTCCGGTTTCCGGGATATTGTGCCCGGCCCAAACTGTACAGTTCTTGTAAATACCATTTCATTGCAGAGTCTGGCCGCGCTGCCCAAGGAAGTGACAGTAAGTGGCTTGGCCCAGTCCAGCGCATGTCTCAGCAGTAGAACTCTATCTAGTCCTAGTCCCACTGTAGTTGATTCCTGCACATTCCAATGCATCCCCATGAGTTGTAGTACTCAAATGACCCTTTCCCTATAGGTAAAGTTCATCATGGACCACGAAACGACGCTGGCCGAACTGTTGGGCCTCAATCTGCACGAGTGCGAGGAGGAGGTGAAGAATATCGTGGACAAGGCCGTCAAGGAGATGTCCATGGAGAAGATCCTGCGGGATTTGAACACAACGTGGTCGGCCATGGAGTTCGACCACGAGCTGCACCCGCGCACTGGCTGTAACCTCCTGAAGGCATCGGAAGAACTCATAGAGACGCTTGAAGATAATCAGGTTTGCCTACAGAATCTAATAACATCCAAGTACATCGCCCATTTCCTCGAAGAAGTGTCCACTTGGCAGAACAAGCTAATGATCGCCGATCAAGTGATAACCGTATGGTTTGAGGTGCAACGCACTTGGACCCATCTTGAGAGTATCTTCATGAGTTCGGAAGACATACGCAAACAGCTCCCCGTCGATTCGGATCGATTCGATAACATCGACGCCGAGTTTCGCATCCTCATGGACGAGATGTCCGTATCGTCGAATGTGGTGGCGTCCACCAATCGTTCCGGCCTGATCGAACGCCTGGAGCATTTGCAGAAGGAGCTTACGCTATGCGAGAAGGCATTGGCAGAGTATTTGGAAACGAAACGCTTAGCTTTTCCTCGCTTCTACTTTGTGTCCTCGGCCGACCTGCTGGACGTGCTCAGCAACGGCATCCAGCCGGAAATGGTCACCAAGCATCTGACCAAGCTCTTCGACTCGATCGCGCGCCTCAAGTTCAACAAAGATTCGTCTGGCGAAATCGACACCGCATCGGGAATGTACGCCAAGGACGGCGAGTATGTGGAATTCAACGAGCTGGCCAGTATCCGGGGACCCGTTGAGGTCTGGCTAAACCGCATCCAGGCGGCGATGCGTGCCAGTCTGCGGCACTACGTCACGGAGGCGGTGATCGCCTACGAGGAAAAGCAGCGGGAACAGTGGTTGTTCGACTACCCTGCCCAGGTGTCCCTCTGCGGATCGCAGATCTGGTGGTCCACGGAGGTGAACATAGCATTCAGCCGGCTGGAGGAGGGCTATGACAACGCTATCAAGGATTACTACAAGAAGCAGATATCGCAGCTCAGCCTGCTCATAACGCTTCTGCTGGGCGAGCTTAGCAAGGGCGATCGTCAAAAGATCATGACGATATGCACCATTGACGTGCACTCTAGAGATGTGGTCGCCAAGATGATTCAGGCCAAATTGGATTCGGGCTCCGCGTTTATGTGGCAATCGCAGCTGCGGCATCGCTTCGACGATGTGGAGAAGGACTGTTTTGCCAATATCTGCGACGCCGAGTTCCAGTATTGTCACGAATACTTAGGCAATACGCCACGCCTGGTCATAACGCCGCTCACAGATCGTTGTTACATCACGCTGACCCAATCCCTCCATCTGGTGATGGGAGGAGCTCCAGCCGGCCCCGCTGGCACCGGGAAAACAGAGACCACCAAGGACCTGGGACGAGCCATCGGCATCATGGTCTACGTCTTCAACTGCTCCGAGCAGATGGACTATCAATCCTGCGGAAACATCTACAAGGGCCTGGCCCAAACGGGCGCCTGGGGCTGCTTCGACGAGTTCAACCGCATCACCGTGGAGGTGCTGTCGGTGGTGGCGGTGCAGGTGAAGTCCGTACAGGATGCCATTCGCGACAAGAAGGACAAGTTCAATTTTATGGGCGAGATGATCAGCTGCGTACCCACTGTGGGCATTTTCATCACCATGAATCCGGGCTACGCGGGACGCACCGAATTGCCTGAAAATCTGAAGGCTCTCTTCCGACCCTGCGCTATGGTCGTGCCCGACTTCGAGCTTATCTGCGAGATTATGCTGGTGGCCGAGGGATTCCAGGATGCACGCGTCCTGGCTCGCAAGTTCATCACCCTTTACACGCTGTGCAAGGAGCTTCTGTCCAAGCAGGATCACTATGACTGGGGCCTAAGAGCCATTAAATCAGTACTCGTGGTGGCGGGATCCCTCAAGGTAAGAAGTGGTTATGATAATGACAATGTCTTTTGAGTAACTTCTGTGAATGCTGGGTTTCAGCGAGGAGATCCTGGCAGGCCCGAGGAGGAGGTGCTCATGCGCGCACTCCGGGACTTCAACATACCCAAAATAATAACGGACGACATGCCGGTGTTCATGGGGCTCATCAGCGACCTATTTCCCGCCCTGGATGTGCCCCGCAAACGTGATCAGGACTTTGAACGCACCGTAAAACAAGCTGCCTCCGATCTGCTACTGCAACCAGAAGACAATTTCATACTGAAGGTGGTGCAGCTGGAGGAACTGTTGGAGGTACGTCACTCCGTGTTCATCGTTGGCAATGCGGGCACGGGCAAGACCCAGGTGTGGAAGACGCTGCTGCGCACCTACCAGAACATCAAGCGGAAGCCGATATTCAATGACTTGAATCCAAAAGCTGTGACCAATGATGAACTTTTCGGCATTATCAACCCGGCGACACGCGAGTGGAAAGACGGCCTGTTCTCGGTGCTGATGCGGGATCAGGCAAACATAACGGGCGATCAACCAAAGTGGATCGTGCTCGACGGCGACATCGATCCCATGTGGATCGAGAGTCTCAACACCGTAATGGACGACAACAAGGTCCTCACACTGGCCAGCAACGAACGCATTGCGTTGACGCCTTCGATGCGTTTGCTCTTCGAGATCTCCAACCTGAGAACAGCAACGCCGGCAACCGTATCCAGGGCTGGCATCCTGTACATTAACCCTCAGGACTTGGGTTGGAATCCGTGAGTATTTAACTGGATATCCCTTCTTTTCGTCTCTCTCTCCCTCTCTCTTAATCCGAATCTCAAATCAGTTTCTTTACACAAAATTGCCATTATTGTAAGTTGTTGCTTTTGATATCGCTTGAATTATATATCATATTTGATCCAGTTTCAGTTTCCTTTTTCAAGATATCTTTATACAGTTTTTTGGGTCCTGCCAGGCCCAATTGCCTCGATCGTCTAATATAACTACCATTCCGCTTTCAGCTATGTGACCAGTTGGGTTGAAACGCGTAAAATTCCAGCCGAAAAGTCCAATTTGGTCATGTTATTCGATAAGTACATACCGCCTTCATTGGAAACGATTCGCGTGCGTTTCAAGAAGATCACGCCTGTCGCCGAAATGGCGCACATTCAAATGCTGTGCCATCTCCTAAACTGTTTTCTAATCCCAGCGAACACGCCTGCCGACTGCCCAAAAGAATGGCACGAACTGTACTTTGTTTTTGCCTGTATTTGGGCCTTCGGGTCGGCCATGTTCCAGGATCAAGCCATTGACTACCGCGTGGAGTTCAGCAAATGGTGGGTAAATGAGTTCAAAACTGTTAAGTTCCCGCCAGGTGAGTGTGCCCCCGAATCTGAGTGCCTAACCCAATGAGTTTTACGAGTCGAATCCCAATCCCAATCCCATAACGAAAAGGTGGAACAGTTTTCGACTACTTTCTGGACAGCGAGACGAAGACCTTCCTGCCCTGGACGGAGAAGATACCCAAGTTCGAGCTGGACTCGGACTTGCCGCTGCAGGCTGTCATCGTGCACACCTCCGAGTCGATCCGCCTGCGTTACTTCCTAGATCTCCTGATGGATAAGAAGCACCCGGTGATGCTAGTGGGGAATGCCGGCTGCGGCAAGACCGTACTGGTGAACGAGAAGCTTCAATCGCTTTCTGAGAATTACGCTGTCACTGCAATACCATTCAATTACTACACAACGTCCGAGATGTTGCAAAAGATCCTTGAGAAGCCGCTGGAGAAGAAGGCGGGTCGCAACTACGGACCGCCCGGCAACAAGCTACTCTGCTACTTTGTGGACGACATCAACATGCCGGAGGTCGACTGCTACGGCACAGTCCAGCCGCACACCCTGATGCGGCAGCATCTGGACTATGGCCACTGGTACGATCGCAACAAGCTCACGCTCAAGGACATCCACAACTGCCAGTACGTGGCGTGCATGAACCCCACCTCCGGCAGCTTTACGATCAATCCACGTCTGCAGCGCCACTTCTGCGTCCTGGCCGTCAGCTTCCCTGGCCCCGAGTCAATAACGGTGATGTACTCGGCCATTCTGGCGCAGCATTTTGCCAACGCGGAGCAGAAGTTCAATCCGATCGTAACTCGGATGACGCCCAACATTGTTGCGGCAACGATTGCGCTGCACAACAAGTGCCTGCAGGTGTTTCTGCCCACGGCGATCAAGTCGCACTACATCTTCAATCTGCGCGACATAAGCAATGTCTTTCAGGTGAGTGGGGAAGAGATGAGAATGCTATGCTTTTTGCTAATCCTGGATCCACTTGCAGGGATTGCTGTTCAGTTCGACAGAGTGCTTGACGGGCTCCACAGATCTTATACGCTTGTGGCAGCACGAGACACAGCGCGTGTACTCGGATAAGCTAACCGACGATAAGGACATCGATAGCTTTACCAAAATGCAGCATGACATTGTCAAGAAGTCGTTCGAAGAAATTGACGAATCCGTTATATTCGACAAGCCGAATATCTACTGTCATTTCGCTGGAGGAATTGGTGATCCTAAGTACATGCCCATCAAGGGTTGGCCTGAGCTTCACAAACTCCTTCAGGAAGCAATGTCATCGTATAATGATCTAGTCGCTGCCATGAACCTGGTGTTGTTCGAGGATGCGATGATGCACGTATGCAGGTGGGACTGAGATGGATGTTTTATTAAGAGGAATTTCTGGTATGAACTAACATTACTTTCAGGATCAATCGCATTTTAGAATCACCGCGTGGCAGCGCCTTATTGGTTGGTGTTGGTGGCAGCGGGAAACAATCTCTAGCGCGCTTGGCAGCATTCATATCCAGCTTGGAGGTCGTGCAGATACAGCTAAAGAAGGGCTACGGAGTCAATGACTTAAAGGTTCCCCTCTATATCTATTAGTTTTTCACACTTAAATCTTAGCATGCAATAACAAATCCCACACACATTTGCAGAATGAATTTTCAGGACTTTATCTGAAGGCCGGACTCAAGAATGTTGGCATTATGTTCCTAATGACGGATGCTCAAATCCCCAGCGAGGATTTTCTTGTCTTAATCAACGATATGTTAGCCACTGGCGAGATCCCAGATCTGTTTCCGGACGACGAGATCGAGAACATCATCGCTGGCGTGCGTAATGAGGTCAAAGGTGCGGGACTGGTTGATACGCGAGAAAACTGCTGGAAATTCTTCATCGATCGGGTGCGCAAGCAGCTGAAGATAGTTCTGTGCTTTTCACCAGTGGGTTCAACATTGCGTGTTCGGTCGAGAAAATTCCCTGCCATCATCAATGCCACATCCATCAATTGGTTCCACGAATGGCCTCAGGAGGCACTCATATCGGTGGCCATGAACTTCCTCGCCCAGAACAAGGTGCTGCCGGAGACCCACCGCGATTCTGTGGCCAAGTTCATGGCCTACGTCCACACTTCGGTCAACACGACGTCCAAGGTCTACCTGCAGAACGAGCGGCGATACAACTACACCACTCCCAAGAGTTACCTGGAACAGATCAACCTGTATATCAAGCTGCTCAACCACAAGCACGAGGATCTGCAGAGCAAGATCGAACGGCTGGAGAACGGCCTGGAAAAGCTTCGGTCCACCGCCCTGCAGGTGGCCGACCTGAAGGTGAAGCTCGCCGTCCAGGAGGTCGAGCTAAAGGAGAAGAACGAGGCGGCCGATGCCCTGATCGAGATTGTGGGAATTGAGACGGAGAAGGTGCAAACGGAGAAAGCCGTGGCCGATGAGGAGGAAATGAAGGTTGCTTTGATAGCCGACGAAGTCAGCAAGAAGCAGCGCGACTGCGAGGAGGATCTCCTAAAGGCGGAGCCCGCCCTGACCGCCGCCCAGGAGGCGCTCAATACTCTCAACAAGGCAAACTTGACCGAGCTGAAAAGCTTCGGTTCGCCGCCGGGAGCCGTGACCAATGTAACCGCCGCCGTAATGGTCCTGCTCTCCCCGGGAGGCAAGCTGCCCAAGGACCGTTCCTGGAAAGCGGCCAAGATCGCCATGGCCAAGGTGGACACGTTCCTCGATTCGCTGATCAACTACGACAAGGAGAACATTCACCCGGAGATCACCAAGGCCATTCAACCCTATCTCAAGGATCCGGAGTTCGAGCCAGAGTTTGTGCGCTCAAAGTCGGGTGCCGCTGCCGGCCTGTGCGCCTGGGTCATCAATATAGTCAAGTTCTACGAGGTCTACTGCGACGTGGAGCCCAAGAGGAAGGCTCTAGCGGCGGCTAATGCGGAACTGGCCGCCGCCCAGGACAGGCTAGCTGGCATCAAACGAAAAGTGATGGTAAGGAAGGATTAGAATTTCTAGCATATGAAGCAGATAATTCTTATATCTTTTAACAGAGCCTTGAGGAGCAGCTGGCCAAGCTGACGGCGGACTTTGAGAAGGCCACCGCGGACAAATTGCGGTGCCAACAGGAGGCGGATGCCACCCAAGCAACCATCGCGCTGGCCAACCGCCTGGTGGGAGGTCTGGCCAGTGAAAACGTGCGCTGGGCCGAGGCAGTCAACAAGTGAGTGGGCTAGGCGACAAGGAGTTCGAATGCCACTGATTGTCTCTCTTGATTTCTTCCAACAGCTTCGTCAAGCAGGGCATTACGTTGCCCGGCGACATTCTACTCATTACCGCCTTTATTTCCTATGTCGGCTGTTTCACGAAAGGATTCCGCATCGACCTTCTACTCAAGATGTGGACACCCTTTTTAAAGAGCATCGATCCGCCCATACCCACAACCGAGAATCTCGATCCCCTGTCGCTGCTAACGGACGACACCACCATCGCCGTTTGGACCAACGAAGGCTTGCCCAGTGATCGCATGTCCATTGAGAACGCCACGATCCTGTCCAACTCGGATCGCTGGCCCCTGATGATAGATCCCCAGTTGCAGGGCGTCAAGTGGATTAAGCAGAAGTATGGCGAGGAACTCAAGGTCATTCGGCTGGGCCAGAGGAGCTACTTGGACATCATAGAGAAGTCCATCAACGCGGGCAGCACTGTGCTGATCGAGAATATCGATGAGAACTTGGACCCAGTGCTGGACTCTTTGCTGGGTCGAAATCTGATCAAGAAGGGAAAGTGAGTGTAGACGTAATCTACGAGATATTTCAACTAACTAATCCTTCCATCTGCTCCTGCCAGGGCTATTAAAATAGGGGACAAGGAGATCGAGTACAACTCCAACTTCCGTTTGATTCTGCACACGAAACTAGCTAATCCGCACTACAAACCCGAGATGCAAGCACAAACCACACTTATTAACTTTACCGTTACACGCGACGGACTCGAGGATCAACTGCTGGCGGAGGTGGTGAAGGCGGAACGGCCTGACCTGGAGGAGCTGAAGGCCGATCTCACAAAGCAGCAGAACGACTTCAAGATCATGCTGAAGAAACTGGAGGACGATCTGCTGTCGCGCCTCTCGTCGGCGGGTGAGAATATTTTAGGTGACACGGCGCTGGTTGAGAACCTGGAGACCACCAAGAGCACGGCGTCGGAGATCGAGGAGAAGGTGGCCGAGGCGAAGATAACGTCCAAGGAGATTGACAAGGCCCGCGAGTACTACAGACCAGCAGCTGCCAGAGCGAGTCTCCTGTACTTTATACTCAACGAACTAAACACTATCAATCCGATCTATCAGTTCTCACTGAAGGCATGTCCTCTTGATATACCCAAAGGAAATATTTAGTATAATACCCTTCCTTGCAGGCTTTTAGTGTAGTGTTCCAAAAGGCCATAGCCAAGGCTGAACCGGGCGAAACTTTGGACCTGCGAGTGTCCAACCTGATCGATTGTATAACGTATTCGGTCTTTCAGTATACTTCGCGTGGTCTTTTCGAATGCGACAAGCTGATCTTCGCCTCGCAAATGACATTTCAGGCAAGTGTTCCTCTTTAATGCCTTTGGATACCTGCCTAATTCGGTTTGGTTTGCAGATCCTACTTATGAACGAGGAGGTTACATCGGCGGAACTGGACTTCCTACTCCGCTTCCCGATCAAGCCACATGTGACAAGTCCTGTGGACTTTCTGACCAATCAATCGTGGGGCGGAATTTGCAGTCTAGCGTCCAAAGATGAATTCAGGAACTTGGACCGCGACATAGAAACCTCCTCGAAGCGCTGGAAGAAGCTGGTGGAGTCGGAGCTGCCGGAAAAGGAGAAGTTCCCGCAGGAGTGGAAAAACAAGACCGCCCTGCAGAGGCTCTGCATGATCAGGGCTCTCAGGCCCGATCGTATGACCTACGCCTTAGCGTGAGTAGCTCCTGCCAACGCACCCTGATTATTAGTATATTTAAGAAGATTCTTTCCCACAGCGATTTTATTGAGGAGAAGCTGGGATCCAAGTATGTGGAGAGCCGCGCCATGGAGTTTGCCAAGTCATACGAGGAGGCCAGTCCCTCCACCCCCATATTCTTCATACTGTCGCCGGGCGTCAATCCGCTCAAGGATGTGGAGGCTTTAGGCAAACAAATGGGCTTCACCATGGATCTGGGTAATTTCCATAATGTGTCTTTGGGTCAGGGCCAGGAAGCCATTGCCGAGGCCGCCATGGACACGGCGGCCAAGCATGGCCACTGGGTGGTGCTGCAGAACATACATCTGGTCAGGAAGTGGCTGCCAGTGCTGGAGAAGAAGCTGGAGTACTACGCCGAGGACTCGCACCCGGACTATAGAATGTTCCTCAGCGCGGAGCCTGCATCCACTCCCTCGGCACATATTATACCGCAGGTACATACACATTTAAATCTTATATCCGCAGAGGTTCACCTATTTGGTTTCAGGGAATTTTGGAGTCCTCGATCAAGATCACCAACGAGCCACCTACGGGCATGCTGGCCAACCTGCACAAAGCCCTGGACAACTTCACCCAGGAAACCCTGGAGATGTCCGGCAAGGAGGCCGAGTTCAAGGCCATCCTGTTCTCCCTGTGCTACTTCCACGCCGTGGTCGCCGAGCGGCGCAAGTTCGGACCCCAGGGCTGGAACAAGATCTACCCCTTCAACGTGGGCGATCTGAACATCAGCGTGTCGGTGCTGTACAACTACCTGGAGGCCAATGCCAAGGTGCCGTGGGAGGATCTGCGCTATCTGTTCGGCGAGATCATGTACGGGGGCCACATCACGGACGACTGGGACCGGCGGCTGTGCATCACCTATCTGGAGGAGTACATGCAACCGGATCTGGTGGATGGAGAGCTGTTCTTGGCGCCCTCATTTCCCGCGCCGCCCAACACGGACTACCAGGGCTACCATACCTACGTGGACGAGATGATGCCGGCAGAGTCGCCGTACCTATACGGACTGCATCCCAATGCTGAGATCGGATTCCTCACCACCCGGGCGGAGAACATCTTCCGGACGGTGTTCGAAATGCAGCCCAGGGACGCCGGGGCCGGCGGAGGGGCGACGGTGACCCGCGAGGACAAGGTGAAACAGATCGTCGATGAGATCATCGAGAAGCTGCCGGAGGAGTTTAACATGGTCGAGATAATGAACAAGGTGGAGGAGCGCACGCCGTATGTGATAGTGGCCTTTCAGGAGTGCGAGCGCATGAACTTCCTCACCAGCGAGATGAAGCGCAGCCTGAAGGAGTTGGACTTGGGCTTAAAGGGTGAATTGACCATTACATCGGACATGGAGGTGCTGGAAAATTCACTGTTTTTGGATCAAGTGCCGCCCATTTGGACGTCACGTGCGTATCCTTCGCTCTTGGGTCTCAACAATTGGTTCATCGATCTGTGCCTGCGTCTCCGCGAGCTGGAGACCTGGTCCACCGATTTCGTGGTAAGTACTCTGCAATCCGCTTAAGCGGATCAGTACCAGCAATCTATTTCTAACATTGTGGCCGATAGCTACCCTCCTGCGTCTGGCTGGCCGGCTTCTTTAACCCGCAGTCCCTGCTTACGGCGATCATGCAGAGCACCGCCCGCCGCAACGACCTGCCGCTGGACAAGATGTGCCTACAGTGCGACGTGACCAAGAAGCAGAAGGAGGAATTTACGTGAGTGCCATATTGTCTTATTGACACGCAATTCTCAATTGACCCCTGAGGTGACCCCTTCCGAGAATGTTTACACTGCCATGAGCGAACAAATCTCTGCGTCGCTCCGCTATTTGTCACAGATTCCAAGAACAAGCAGAAACTTATTCAGTTTTCTCTTAATAAGAAAGTAAATATCTAAATTCGTATTTATGGTATTTACATACATATATACAAGCTAAAGACCCTAGATAATCTTCCTGAAAACATATCATATTCTTTAATAAGAAACCTATTTAGGGCTTCAGTACAATCGTTTTCCCTTAAGTACCTACGAATTCTCCCGAACTCAAACACAAGCTCCGCCCAGTCTTACAGTCTTATCTTCTCCGCCCAGTGCGTCAATCATTCAATGTAATGTAGTAACAAGCAATCATCGCTTCGTGCTGGCATGGAAAACCAGCTGCGGCCAATGGCCAGCGACAGGCTCTAAAAATAGCCACAGTGCTATTTCATAAGAGCTATTTTAAAACAGCGCTTGGAACACAAATATGTGGGACTTATTAATAGCCTGTAATTTACAATTGTCTATTTGTTGATGAGCTGATTGCTTATTAAGTGGCGCCCGGCCAGCCACGTTTCGCTTGGCGACGCTGCCGGGCAAACAATGGAGTACCCCCGGCTCCGGCGAGTCGTCGTCGACGGCATGTACTTGCCCTGGGCATGCCAGATTTGCATCGACACCCGACGCCTCTCTAATTGAGTTGGCATCATCCACAAGCCACGATCTGGGACTGAGATCTGATCTTGTAATTGCAGGACGGCACCGCGCGACGGCTGCTGCGTGCACGGGATATTCATGGAGGGCGCCAGGTGGGACATCCAGCAGGGCATCATCATGGAGTCGCGCCTCAAGGAGCTCTACCCCTCCATGCCGGTGATCAATATTCGGGTGAGTTTGAAAGGCAAATCGGTGCGAGCGTAAATGCAAAACCGGCGAATCGAGGGCGGATCTGTGGCGTCTCGATGCTGGCGCATGTTGGCATAAATTCGAAACTAGACTCCACCCCACTATTCCACTTAATGAGATTCCGATTTCGATTCCGATTCCATTGCAGGCAATCACCCAAGATAAGCAAGACCTGAGGAACATGTACGAGTGCCCGGTCTACAAGACCCGCACCCGGGGCCCCACCACCTACGTGTCCAACCTGAATCTGAAGACCAAAGACAAGCCGGGAAAGTGGATTCTGGCCGGCGTGGCCCTGCTCCTGCAAACCTAAACAGCCCAATCTAGTCGTAGTTACCTTACTTACCGTAGTATGCTAATTCAGTAGACATTTTCTAGTCGGACCACCTAGGAAGACATCTCAGTAGAACAATAATAGACCTAGGTTAGACCAATGTATCAAGTTTCCTTAGTAGAGTCCAAGTTTAACCTTCGATTTCTTCGCTAGTACGTGCACTTTTTTATAATAAAACACCTCCTAAGTAGACCTGCCTTAGGCGCACATAGCATAAAAGCAAAAGGATGCCGAACTTGTTTTGCTTGCATGGGGCTCTGTGGACTGTGGCCGGCTCCTCTCGCCTAGGTAAGAGTGACTTCATTTGTTTACCCTGCCTTTGTTTACATCCAGTAGGCAAAGCCCCGTGGAAACCACCTTCCCGCCGATGATAAGGAGTCGTCGAACAATAATGCCCGCTGTTAGAGCGATTATTGAATGAGTTGTGGTGAGATAATCGCCTGCGACGCAGCCGATAAGTCTAAAAATCCCAAAAATGTTAATGAAAATGCTAAATCAAAAATCAAATGCGTCGCGTATCCATAAATAACGAGCATACCGTCCGTATACTATATGTAGGCGAGGAAGCAGCATCATCAAAGAAAACTCATAGACGTTGGCGAGTGGAGTGAACTCGTGGCCGTCGCAAACTGAAACAATTTTCACATTTTTTGCTCTGATTTTTATTTATTTAGTATTTCGATTTCCCTCTCTCACCCTCTCTATCGCGCTGATAACCGGGTGCCGAGGCGGCTCGGTTATGCTGACGAAATTTTCGAAGATTTTCGAAGATGCCGCAGCATCCCGAGCATCTCAGTATCGAGCGGTACGCTAAGCGAGAAGGAGAGACCTTTTCAGTGACTGCATGGAATACATGAATAATTCAAACACAAAAAACCCAGCGGCAGCGGTTGGCAAGTTGGACCTCGACAACGTGACCAGCCTGTAGAGTTATTGATCAAACGATCCATCCGATTTCGGTGTTCCAGCAGCCGCAAATACAATACTCCGACGTCGCCGTCGCCGCTGCTGTCGATGCTGATGCTGATGCCACAAAGAAAAAATCCAATACAATAAAAAGAAAAAACAATCAGAAACAACTACAGGCGAAATGTGCGGAGAAACAAAAAGAAAATTGAAGACGACGACACGAGCGTAAATCTTTTTAGCATGAAAAAATTCTATAAAACTAACAGGCACTGTGTGGTCGGACATCATTCGTGCTCTACGACGGCAGACGGCAGCTACAGATACAGATACGGATACAGATACAGATAGCCGGTGGGACGGACAGCACAGCACATCGCAGCACAGCAGAGCACAGAGCCCTGCCTGATTGATTGATTGCCAGAGTCAGAGCCATATCCAGGGCCCCAACTCCTGCCCAAACCCAAGCCCAAACCAAACTCGAAACTGAAAATCAAACTGCACCGGTACCGTCATCCATATCGTGTCCATATCTAACAGCGAACGGCGACAGCATCCCAATCCCAATCCCAACCACCAACAACCAACGTCCAGCCGCCAAGCCATCAATCAGTCACCGAGTCAGTTAGTCAATCGCATCGCTTCGCTTCGCCCACTCGTCCGCTGGAGGAGGATATCTTCGGTCGGCGCCTTCAGTCTCAGTTCGCATTTGGACGCGTGCTGTGCGGCCTCGCCGATAGAGAGATAGTCGGATCGGATCCAAAATCGTGCGCGAATAAATCTAAAAACGTATCAAGAACCAAAACACTGGCGGGCACACGTGTGCGGAGTTCAGTGACAAGCCCCAAATCCAGCGAATATATATTCCATTGGGTCTATATACAAATCGTGAAATCGTAAAACGTTTTTAATCAACTCGCAACCAAGCAGCACCCAACTACGGCATAATTAATTCGTCTGACCCGCAAGGTTCACGCAGAGCGAATACGGTTGTGCAAAGCCGAGTGTGCTCGGAAATAGTTGAAGTGAGAAGTATCGTCCCATCGCCATCGGAACTAATAAGTAGCGAAATGAAGCTGTTTGCAGTATTTCTGGCATGTACGTAAAACACTTGAAAATACTTGAATATATATAAAAGTTTAAAATTGAAATAATGGAGCCCAATAACAATAGTTTTATAAGTTTGGTCAAGTGTGGGTTTTAAATTCTTTTTTGAAACAATATTTAATATGGTTCAAGAGAACTTCCTTCGTTATAAATCGAACAATAAAGACCGAAAAATGTTTCCTAGAATTGTTATCAAAATATTTAAATTTGCTCAAGTGCTTTTTCTTTTAAACGCTGCAATTATTTAAAATGTTGTTCTTGCTTTAGAATAATTTTTTAAAATCAGACCATAGACCACATATTTTCCATATAAATATGCCTCACATTGCTGACTCATGTATTTACTATTAATCTTGTAAATAAGAAACAATAATGATTAGGTACTCTGCGTCAGAACGGAAAGAATGTGACCCACTAAAAACAGCGACAACTTGAATGTACCATAACTAATAGGTAGGACTACGAGCAGAATGAACTTCATTCAGATGCAGTCACAAAGTTGTGAATGGAAAATTTCAAGCGTTTACTGAGTCATTAGATCGGGGACTGGCAGCAACGCAGATTCGCCGATTTGGCCAATTAGGCATGCAGCGCTAACCACCGATTCCAATTGCTGGCCCGGGTCCCAGCACTCCAACCTCCCTGGGCCATTGGAACGAGAGCGCTGGCAGTGCCAGACGCTCTGGCGTCGTGGGGAATCGATGGGCGTACACTGGCTATGGTGGGGATGTGGGTGATATCATGTGCCGGGCTGGTTGATCAGAGCACTTTGTATGCGGGTCCGGTCAACTGGGCGGTGATTCTCTTCGCACGCCTCCTGCCTACTAATACGACCCAAACATCTATATTTATGCAGTGGCTTTGTACGCCGTGACGCTGGTCCAGTGCCTCAGCCTGCCCGATCCGAACGCCAAGTGTGCCATGGAGTGCGACACAACGGAGTTCAAAGCGATTTGTGCCGCGGATGACAAGGGCACAACCAGGACCTTCCGGAATCTGTGCGTTATGAAGACGGAGAATTGCCTGCAGAATACAAGTGAGTGTGAAAACATTTATCATTATCCCAGTATTAACAATACATATGTAGGTATTCCTTTAAATTAATACTTTAAATGGTAACACTGTATTAAATCTATATTCCCATTAATTTATTTCGTCTGGCAGGCTTTCAAAAGATCAGCGAAAAGGATTGTCCGTAGAGCCTTCGATCCACCTATTTCAGTCCGAAAAGAACTTAATCATGAAGGAGAACGAGTGCACGTGGTTTGAGATGCCGGAGGACTCTTCTTTCTCGCGTGGTATTTGTGTGTGATATTTTTAAGTTGTACTTCAGCGGAATACGGAACAGCCCCGAACGTCGTAATGCATAATTATAATGTATTCTATAATTATTAATTTTAAATATTAAATAAAGTAATCATAACACGCACCACTCAACAATGTGGCTTCCTTGACCATCACAATTTCTTATGAGGCGACGTAATAAGCGATGATTTCATTTCCGCTTTACCCCAGCGAACAATCAATCCGTCGCCTACATACGCCACCGGCACCCTGATCTTCTAATCTCTGCCCTGTATTGCTCGAATCGGAATTAAGTCATCAGCCCGATTTAGAAAATTGGTTTCAGATAGTCGAGCAAATTACAAAAATACGATGCAGCTAAGATGAGCTGAGAGGGTGTGTCTGTCACCTGGTCGTAGACTAAGCAAGGTAAGTATTTTGAGAGGAAAAGTTCGAAAATATACATCAACAGTTAAACCGCGCTCTATGTCATAAAGTATTGTAAAATATGTTTAATTTATATATGTTAACAAAACATGTTATCCAATTTATTAATTTTTCGATTATGTAGGTTGTATCTCACATTTGAATGATTTCTTTTAAATTTTCAAAGCTGTTTCATCATTAAAATTTTAAAATGTTCATACTTTTTTTATTTAAAGCCTAAAATGTTAATTTGTTAACCTAAAAAAAATAACATATAAAGAAGGCTTTCCGAATTGAAATTAGTGAATTTTCGACTTTCTTATGATCGATTTCCAATTTGATCTCGTGATCCAATTGCAGACTGAAGAATTACACACTTCGGCTTTCCGAAGTTATCTTCCATTCTTGTCATTTTTTTATTATATATTTAAAAATAACTAATTGGCTATAAAACGATAAATGTAAAGACAAGTCTAATAAATATAAGATTTATGCCTGGCCACAACAATATTTTTTACATGCTGCTAAAAAAATAAATAGTAAAACGTCTTATTCTCGCTTTTCAGGCCAGGGCCTTTTTAACATTTAAACACATTTATTTAAAACAAAGCATTTGATCATATGTAGACACTGAGATTTAAAGTGGTTCAACCCATGTCGGAGAATGGGTCGATTCTAAAAGCAACCGGCATCGGCAGCTGCACTCAAATCACCCAACAAAAGTCTTGGTAAGCGGGGAAAATTATACTTTCTAAGGTAAAAAATCTTAAAATCTATTTTTTTTTTTTGTACATTCGATACATTTTTTAAGCAGAGTCCACTTGCATTCAAACATTTATTCTCTGTAGAAAGTATAATCCCCTTTATCTTCCTTAGACAGCTCGCTTTGTGGTCAACAGCTTACTCTTTCAAAGATCTTCCAACCATTTAAATACCTGCTTTTGCGAGTGATATTGAATATCTTTACTCTCCATCTAATATTTATTTTTACATTTAAATAGTTTGTTCATGATTTCGATATTTAATATCTCACTTCCTTAAGTTTAACCCTTTAGGCTTCAAAAAGAATTTGTCAGCAAGTTTTAAGTCCACCAAAAGCTGATGGAGATCAAATTAACGGCCGAAACAGTCGTTGTTGTCCTTTTCAAAATTATTTGAGCTCTGAGTTCTCTAAAAATCGACCCATTCTTGCTTATGTGTTGCCAAATTAAAACTGCTTAAGGCGCAGTTCCACCTGCAGGGCTATGCACGCTCGTCGCTCCTCCTTCAGCTCCATGCCGAGCATCTGCTTCTTGTGCTCCAGCAGCGCGTTCTCCCGCGTGTAGTGCTCTATTATCCGCTCATAGTCTCCCTCGGCCGGAGGCACTGGCTCCGCGTCAGTTGCCGCTGCTTGGCTGCTGACTGCCTGCTGCTGCTCGCACAGCTGCTTCAGCCTGTAGCACTCATTCCGTTCGGCCAGAATGCGAGCCTTGAGCTCGTTCTCCCAGTCCATCAGCTCGTCGTATTCGATCTGCAGTCGCAGCAAAGTGTCGCGGTGAGGATTTGACCTGGGCAGCACGATGAAGCCCGTGGAGGGGTCAATGGTGAAGTCGCTGGGGCTGGGATTCGAGGGCTCCTCGGAGGGAATACTGTTGGTAGCAGGGGCAACTACAGGAGGCGCTGCTGCTGGTGGCTTGGAATCGGTTCTGTCCTCGCCCTCCGGTGCGGGTCGCGGCATGCTGCTGTTTTCCACGTCGTCCGCAGACTTTTCCTGCTTCTTCTCAAAGGTACGCAGCTTGCGCTTCAGCTGGGTGATGATACGCTGCACCTCCCAGAGCTGCTCCTCTCGCTTTTTGGTGATGAAACCGGCGTTCATCTCGCTGTGGATCTGAGCCAAGAGGCTGTCCTGCTTCCGCAGCTCCGTCTGGATCTCCTCCGGGCGATCGGGAAGCTTGGGGCTGGCCGACGTCAAGGGGGGCACATACCTAGAAAACGAAGAGTTTATTAGTAAAGCGCCTACGCAGTGTTTAATATTTGCCTCTGTCTAATTAGGAGGCTGGCGAAGCACGACAGCCGCTTCTGTTTACGGGATACCGAACTCATAGTCGTTCGCAAGCAAACTAATCTGTTAAAATCTGCGGCTGGTACAGCCGGAATCTTATCTAAGGCCAGCGGTGATGATAAAATATATAAACAAATGCGAAAACCGAAAAAGAAGCAGAAAAACGTAGTAAATAAACCTCAACTTCAACTCACTTTATCAGCTTGACGTCCGCGAACAGACTGTTGCAGTGGCAGAGGAGGGCCACCATTAGCCTGTGAGACATCTGGAGCGTCGGACTGAGCAGCATGGCCAGCGACTGGGCGTTGAGCTTGTTGTACCGCTCCTGCTGGATCACCGCGTCGAAGTGGAGCAGCACCCACGCCAACAGAGTGCGGTTGCACTTGGGCAATTGCTCGAGCAGCTGCTGCAGCTCTGCCTGCTGCTCGGTGACCTTCGGGTGCGAGGCCACCTCCTCGAAGCGGGCAACCAGGTCAGTGGTCAGCACCGGCTCCGGTAACTCGCGCAGGAAGAGCTTCAGCAGACTGCAGGCGGTGGGCAAATTGAGCTCATCAACGGCGGCATCGTGCTCCCGGTTGTTGTACAACCGTTTGTAGTGCATCAGACGCGTCTTGATGGGCTCAATCTTGTATATCTGCTCGCACTTCAGGTGATCCTGCAGGTAGTCGATGCAGTCGCGCACCACCAGCGGCAGGTCCACGCCGTCGTGACAGCGGGAGCGCTCAGTGGCCAGGCTGACGGAAACGCCGAAGACGGGATAACCCAGGGCCAGCACCTCCTCTGCCTCTGCTTCGTCCAGCTGCTGTGACAGCTGCTTGCTCTTCTTGTCCTTTTTGTCCTTCTTCTCGGCCTTGTCCTTCTTGTCGCCCTTTTCCTTCTTGTCCTTTTTCTTGTGCTCCTCCCGCTCCCTGTCCTTTTCCTTCTCCTTCTCCTTGTCCCTGTCCTTCTCCTTGGCCTTGTGCTCCTTGACTTCCTCCTCGACGTGCTTAGTCTCCCGCTCGGACTTCTCCTTATCGCGTGACTTTTCACGCTTCTCCTTGCTCTTGGAGCTGGTGAACTTGAAGGTCTTGGACTTCTTGGACTTGGACGGGCTTCTGCGATAGAATATAGGAATTAATCTTGCCTTTATATGCGGAACTTACGCTCGTGACATACTTGGTGTCCAGCTCCTCCTCCGGCGAACTCTCGCCCTCCAGGGCGGCGTAGCCCCGGTCCTTGCCCTTCTCCTTCTTGTCCTTGCGCCGGCCAATCAACAGGTCCTTCTTGCTGTGGTCGTGATCCTCGCTAACTGCGAAGCAGGGAAGTTTATTGATTTTCCCAACGCCCACGACAATGGACTTTGCTTACAGTCGCTCTCCTCCTTGCTCTTCTTCGACCTGGCATCCGCCGACTCCGAGGCATAGAGGCCGGGAAACTCCTGAATTTCCTCCGGACTGTCAAAGTCCATGACAAAATATTTTTAAATTAATTTAAAATTATAAACTTAGAATAATAATGGATCCGGCGGCGATATTAGTGTTGCCAGATGAAAATTTGGCTCTCCTCCTAAAAAATCTCAAAAATGTTGAATTTCCCCTAAAAAATCCAGTGGGAACACTAAATTTAAAAAATCAGTAAATTTTAAAAATATGAGAAGAACCGTCTTGTTGTTACTTTATTTTAAAGTTGTTTTTCTTTTTTTACATATGCAGCGAGAAAATTTTCTGTAAGCCCGGTTTTGTAAACTTTGTTTACAAAAAGTAGAAGGGTATCCGCGGTTTAAGTTGCAATTTTATTTTTTTATTTATTTTTTACTACGTTGAATACAGAAAACTGAGGCATTGGAAAAGGGTAAGATTAAAAGCGACATGGTTAACTTTAAAGCAAATTGCAAATATTTTATTTTACCAGCATCGGTTCCATCAATATTTAGATTTTTTTGTAACTCACGAATTGTATTAAATGGTAGAAATATTAGTTTAAAAGAAACCCCTAAATATAGGGTGAAAACCCCTAAACTCGGGAACAACCATTTCATTTGCAAAATTCTGTTAACCATTTCACTCGCAAAGTTCTGTTAATCATTCCTTCGCAATATACTGTTAACCACTATCGTCACTATCGATAGTATCGATAGTATCGATTTGTATTATTTGGGTTGAGATCGAAAAGTCTGGCAGCACCGATTCGAGACTCAACAGTCTGGCAGCATTCTTCTTAGTTTTAACTCAATTCTTCACTTATGTATCTCAACAAATCAAATTTAATTTAGGAAATGTATTAATTGTTTTAAAAATAAATTAAATGCCGCTTCACAAACCCGTTTATAAAAAAAAATAAATATTTCGTAAAATGCGTTAAATAAGGTGTACGAAGATTAATATTAATTTCATTAATATCATTTCCGGAATATCAGAAATTGTTTTGCAGGATTTTAATCTTTGTCCTTAGTTTGGAGTATTTTAACTACCAACATGTTTCAATTGTAACGTTATAACATGTTTTTCGGACAATATTCAAAAGTGCATATTTAGTTTTTGCCTACCACTGTTTTGAGTTCCCCTTAAGGATTTTTCACTAGATTGGTGCCCATGGATTGACTTTATTACTCAAAAAAGCCCATATTTTGCTCTCATATTCAATACTTTACTACTAGAGGGACGTGTTTCGGACCATTATCCTGCTGGAACTTCCATAAAACTTTCAAATTAACCTTGGTATATGATAGCATTCCCGTCTCCAATAATTTTTTGAAAACGAATCTATGCTTAATGCGGAGTATACGATGTTCTGAACAAAGACCATCGCATGAAATTTCATTCTTAGAGGATATTACGAAATTTTTCCTTGCAGGGTATTATAATTTCAGTCAGAAGTTTGCAACGCAGTGAAGGAGACCTTTCCGACCCTATAAAGTATATATATTCTTGATCAGCATCAACAGCCGAGTCGATCTAAACTAGTCCTTCAGTTTAAAAGCTATCTGAATGAAACTTTGCACATAGTCTTCTATATACTCTCACTGCT
>JAEIIL010025301.1:5555-17208 GCA_018905715.1 Drosophila lini | reverse complement strand
CGACGGCGAAGCACCACCACCAATATATGTAACACCATCGAGAACCATTGAAACAGGCAAAACCGAATGGTGGATTAGCTCTTGGGCTGGGTCCACTTCTTCCTCTGCTTTCCCATGCCGCTCCACTCACTCCATCGCTTTATGAGCCATGAAAATCGCTTTCAAAAGTTCATCCAAGTCAGAGTTTTCTCACCATAAGACAAAGAAAGCAATAGAAGCCAACTTTTAAGGTTTGTTCTTAATATTGGAAAGATAGAAATTAACTTCTACATTAGTATCGGATACTTTCTAAGCTTTCTTCTATTGCATACAAACTCTTAGCCACAAGTATGATACCTTTATTTAGGGTAAACACGTGTTAACCACCAATTGCCCTTTTTGTAAAAAAAAAAGTTATGCAAAACTTAACTTAGAGCAATCGAATATGAATGCATATCAAAACCTGAATGAATATACCAAAATACATACATATGCTACATACTATATGTAAAACTGCCCAAAGCTTGTGATTAACCATATTGCAATAATAATAATAACAAAAACAACTATATACCCACAAATAAAAACAATAAACAGAAATACGATAAAAGAGGTTCATTCACCTTGCTTTTAGTTAGCTCACAAGTTTTGACAGTTGTTTTGTGCTCTTGCTTCGCTTTTTAGGCCGACTTTGTCTGCTCTTTATCTCAAACTTTTCAAATGTAACGTATACCTGACCCACAATAAGCTAACCAAAGAGGAGACCGTGTATGAAATTTTGCACGCTCAAAAGCTTTTTATAAAGATATTTTTTGTTATCCCATTTTTAACGGTTATTCAGTCATTTCAATATATTGAAAAATAAATATTTTTTTTTAAGATTTCTTGACTGAAAATTATTTCAAGAACATACTTACATATAAATAAGTTTAAGCTTAAAACGGTTTAAAGTTTTTATATCTGTTTAGTTTCAACATATTAAAAAACCACCTGTATACGATCGATCCTACATATTTTTATCTGAAACTTTTTGCATTATGCTCAGATTTATACATTAAACATATAAAAGGTTAAAAACTCAGTTTAATATTTTTTCTTTTTTTTTTAAGTGTTTAACTTAGAGGTGTTGTCATTGTGTAGTCACTTTGGTGGTAACACACATACACACACAGCACACATTTAGCGAATAATATGATGCATGTACATATGCAACGAATAAATCTCTTGCCTTTAATAACAATCAAGTCAAGTGGCCGGGGTCCCTCGCGCTAACAGTAACTAAAAAGTACAGTTGGTTTTTGTAAGAAAAGTAGCAGCAGCATTCAGGCTACATTCACAGAGCCAAGTCCGTCACTCACCGCGCGGTCCAAAAAGAGGCAAAGAGCAGCCCGAAAGGAGAGACAGCAGCGGCAATGGAGGAGGAGGAGGCTATAGAGGAGCTGGAGGCAAGAGACGACAAGAAGCAGAGCAGAGACAGATGGGCGCAGCAGCAGCAGCTACACTCGCACACAGCCCAGGCCATACGGACGTACATAAAAATGGTAATAAAATAGGCAAAGTAACAGCAGCGGCGACGGCAGCAGCTGAAGAAAAAAAGAAGCACAGACGCGGACAAAGGCTGAAAAGCTACACACAGTTTTTCGGAAAATCCAAAGAGAGCCACCAAACCAAAACTTAACTCAACTCAACGCACACAAACACACTCTCTTAGAGAGCAGTTCGCTGGGCAAAAATTACAAACACGTCGCAAGCTTTTTAAATGTGTAACGGTACATTTATGGCATGTCCAATTGGCATTAGAGATGAGTGTGCCGATTGAAGCGTCAGATGTCAATCCCATACATTGCCCGGGAGTTGCCCATCAACCATGACGTCTAATAAAAAGGAGCTTGAGATAAATTAAATCTTAATTTTTAAGGTCAAAACCCACAAAAAATGCATTACATTTAAAAGGTATTCAACAAGAAAGTCCTTGATTACAATATAAAAGTTCCGTGTATCTAATAAAGGCCGTCTGCTTGTTATAGAATAAAAATACAAATATTATATGAATATATATATTTTTTTTGTATATATGTTAATAGTAATTATTCAATTCAACTTAAATTTTCAAATTTAAAATTCAAGAAAAATTACCAAATTGGAAAAATAATTACAATCGGCTTTTAATCAGCGCCTTTGGGCCCCTAATCGGTGGCGATGATGCCATCTCTTATGCGTGGACGATGCACAATGGGACCCGCGATGACGTTGCAAAAAGCAAGGCCAGAGAGTGCGGGGGAGCAAAGTAGGGGCCAAGTAGAAATGTCTAGTGGTGGCCTGCCACAGGCACTGACGCCATGTTTCCCGCTAGAATTACCAAAATTATACAAAAACAAGGAACACACACGCTCATACACCGGCAGATACGAGTCCTGACCCGATTATCGAGTTAAACTGTTGTATAAAATTTGCACCTGGACCTAAACCGGATCGAATGGTTGGATATAGAGGTGCCCATTGTCAACCCAACAACACTGAAGCCGGATGAGAGAGAAAGAGCGGAAGACCTATGGACAAGAGAGCGGCTCTCGTTGAGCGCCGTGCCGGCTGAATACGAGAGAGCGGTGAAAACACACGACAAAACGAACCGATGGAGAAAAAAAAACAGCCCAACAAGTGAAACGAGCGTATAAAAGCAAAAATGTTGAACCGACAAACACACACAGAAAAAACAAAAACGACAAAGAGGGGAGAGCAAAGCATAGTGTGCGCTAAAGAGCAGGCCAAAAGTAAAATTACAAAAGCACAGCGACTATATCACGTGCTGCGACGGACAAGGGCGAAGGGGACGATGGGAGGGACGTGTGCCGGCCTTTGGCGGCAGCGCTGTTGGCGGCGCAGTCACCATGTTAGGCGGACGGAGCTGAAACCAAGAAAAACGGAACGGAAGGGAAAAACGACGGAGAGACAGACAAAAAGCGACAGAGCGACTGTTTCGTATAGAAAGAGAGTAGGGAGCAGAGACGGCGATGAGCCAATCAAAACAAAATGCGAATGAACTGCGAAGAAGCAACAACAACAAAATGGAGATTAAAACAAATATAAAAATATAAAAGTATTTATAGGGAATAGGGGGTTTTAAAAATATATGAAAAATCTTGTTTTGCCTTGCGTTTCGTAGTTTGTTTACTATAATTTGTGAGGTGAAATATGAATTACTTTAACTGGCCAAAATTAAACAAATATAAAAGAAAAAATAGGCAATTTCAATTTTTTAATTTAATTTTAGAGTTGTTGGGAGTAGTATCATTACCCTTAAGGCTTATGAAAAATGGTGTAAATATCTAAGGTCAAGAAAGAATATAAGAAGTTTAAAGGCCTGCGCTTTTGACTAAGAAGTGGGTTTTAAGTAATTTTGTTACTGGTTGGGCAGTCTTTCTGATGGCGTCAATTGTAGTTGTTGTTTGGGTGGTCGTTCCATCAAAAGTGAGAGATTAAGAGTTTCACAGCGACGGACGGGTACGGGAGAAAATCGGCGAAACAAAGCAAAGCTAAGTAAAGCGAAATGAAAAAAAGAAAAGAGGAAAGGCGAATGGCGACGACAAAAACAACATTACGGCGACAAGTACGAGACACGTATTATGCATGGCATGTAATAAAAGCCGACGAGTGCTTGTATACATGTAGGTGTATGTGTGTGCTTAGGCTTGTGTATTGGAGATTCGCATGATTCGTGCAAATTCGCCGCATAGTTGTTGCTGCTATTTTATTCGCATTCGCATATCGTAGTGCGCGCCTTTGGCTTTTGCCTTTTGTTTGTCTGTATCTGAGTTTGTTTGCCTGCCTCCCTGCCTATGTGTGTGTAAGCGTAAGCGAGCTGGCTCGTGTGTTTGTGTGAGAGTTGGGGTCGTCGTCGTTCATATATGTTTGCCTTGCTTGCTGTTGTTGTTCTTGTCCCGTGTTGTTTGGTCGGTTTTGATTCGGTTTTTTGGGATGGATGATACGTATTATGGTCGCGCTGCTGGTCTCTGGCCAGAGCTCACTCTGCTGCCGTCGACGTCGCTGCCACCACACAGCTTTTCCATCCATCGTTCGGTTCTCGTTCGCAATCGCCCGTCATCAACTCCTCCCCACTTCTTTCTCCACCGCTCTCTTTCTCCCAACAGTTGTCGCTCTTTTCGATTTGGCAACAGTGGGTGGCATGTACTGGCTTTTTCGGCACTAAGAATCTCCAAGCTGTTAAGAATTGCGAATTATTTATTTGCGTTACAATATTAAAAAAATAAAAACTAATGAAACTTTTACATATTTATTATGGTTCAATTAAGACAGTAACAAATTAAAAATCACTATGGAATAAATGTATTTATTTTAGATATGTTCAGTTCCACTGTAACTTGGTTCAGTTTTCTGTCCGCTATTGATGTTGCTTCTGTTCTTCTCATTTGCACGTCACACCTATGTAAGTTATTTTTTCTTTCCCTTTTATTACTCAAATTTTTTTTGCCGCAGCTCCTACAAAAACAACAAGAAGAACACACAACAACTGTAAGCAATGAGTGGAGCTGCCCACTCGCCTTAACTCTAGCTTTATTCGCATATTAACGAGTGGGGGAGGAAAGGAGATGGCGAGAGCTTGGAGTTTACGGCCCAGGGGAGGAAGAGAAAGAGTGAGAACGAACAGGCAGGCGTGTGACGTTTTTCGCTGCTTCTTCCACCAAAAAGAGTTGATTGAAATTATTTCGTTTGGCGTTTGTGTGTGCTTGTGTTTGTGAGGTTTTTCGCTCAATTCATTGTCCGTCTGTGTGCGTGTCTCGTCTCTGTCTCGCTGTATGCTAGTGTTTGTGTACGTGTGTATCTGCTTTCGGTTAAAGATACATAATTATTTCTAAAAAGCATTTTCTGCCTTTTCATTGTTGTAAATCGCTCGCATTTTCACATTTCTCCCTGAAATTTGGTGCTTAATAAAATCAAATTGCATTTGTATTACTCACCATTTTTCCTATATTATTGACTCTCGGCTAATCCATATTTGCCTATATCTCGTTTAGTGCTCGCTGGTTCTCACAATTTACAGTTCATTTTGTACTATTTTTTACCGTTTTCGGGTTTCTGTTTTTTGTTACCGATTTGTATTTGTGTTTTATTTTTCTTTTCGGTCACGCAATCATTTCGACGGACGCAAGTTATCGATAGTTAGGCAAAGCGCGATTCGCAGGAGAATGACAGATGATTGCGAGAATGACAAACAAACGGCAACCACAATGCTAATTCAAGTATAGATACACACATGCGAAATAATAATTGTAGCACAATTGCCACAGCTAGCAACCAAGAAGAAGACGAAGAAACGTCTCTGGAAGGGAAGAGGAAGCAAATGGGCGAAGAAAAAATACAAAAGCGCAACGATTGCAATTGCAATTGGCGAGGCTGTTGCTTCTTCTTCTTGGCCAACGCCGCCGACTCTCTCTCACACTCACACTAATGTACCATAATTACAATTAAACATGATATACGCGCACGTAGTTTTTTCAGCCAAAAAGAAACAAAGAAATCAATAGATATTGCTGGAAGTCAGTGGAAATCTCTGCTGCTGCTTCTTCTTTGTAATTGCAGGAGTGAAGCAAGAAAAAAAAGGCCGCAGATGAAGAGAAAAGGCAGCAAAAAAATTGTTACAGCCGCCGAGTGGCTGAAGAAGAAGCAGAGACGCACAACAGACGACGCGACGCGACATCGAGAGCGGCGACAAGCGCATGAATTTTACGCTCTCCCATCAATTGTGTGTTGAGAGCGAGAGCAAAGAGTAGCGGAAGACAGGAGTGGGAGAGTGGTGTGCCCGGCTAGAAAAACGTGTGTCCATGCAATGCCGCTCTGCCAGTGTGTATGAGTGCGAGTGAGGCAGCGTGCGAATGAGTGGAGATGGGAGTGGGGCAGAGGAAGGCAGACAGATGAGTTGACACAGCGGGGCTGGGGCAGAGCAAAAGCAATCAAAGAGGGATACCGTTGCATATGTTGTGCACTGTATCTATGTTTGTGGCGATATCGATATATCGATGGGGCACAGGGAACACTGAACAGACACCAACACAGTGGAGCCTGGCGAAGTGCCACTTATTAAACGAAAAGGGGGGCGAATATTTAAATTCACTTTAGTTCACTGTAAACATCTACAGACACACATCTAATACAAAAAAATATTTCCTTTTATTAAAAAAAAAAAAATGTATTAAAATTATATTATATAGCAAGAAATATAAATCCATTATTTGAATTTATAAAAGTTTGTGTTGCTAAAGTTTTACCGCTCTTAAAAAAGAGATTAAACTTTAAAGAGTGGCCCCGTACAAGTGTGTAAAAGAGGTAAGGTATTTGAGTTAAAGACCCAGCATAAACTTTTATTATAGTTTGTGCTTTAAATTTAAAGAAAACTTCAATTCCATTCCGAATTTCTGATTTTCGCACACGCACTTGCCATGAGACCAAGAAGAACTTAAATACAATCTTCTGTTTAAGATACTAGCAATTAAATGAACTTTTGGCGTGAAATTTAGTACTCCTCGGAGCTGAGAATAAAATTAATTACAATAAATTTTAGCACACAAATTGCACATCGATTTCTCTCGTTCCCGTTCCGTTGCAACAATAACAAAACATGAATAGAGGCAGCAAGAGGAAAATGCAAAGAAGCAGAGCGGTAACAGCGACGCCGGCAGAGCAACTGTAGCCAATGGCCATTATGGCATTTGGACAAACGCGGGGGTGTGAATGGATGAGGAGGATGAGGACGCAACGGGGGGCAACGCAGATTGTCTCCTCCGCACAGGTGCAAAATGTGCGACGCCGCTGTTGATGCGGCTGCATCTCCCGAATAATGTTGGCAACACTGCAGCAACGGGGCACCAATACATACACAAAATTTATGCGAAGCGCGATACACGAAAAAAAGAAAAAGAAATGAAACAAAGTGAAACACAAACACACAATTTGTTGGTTTTGCGATTTGTGGGGAGTTTATAAAGAAAATGGCGAGCAGAAGTTGAAGAAAAGAAATCAACTGCAAAACGTACAGAAAAAAGAGCAGGCAATAATCAGCGCGATGATTACAATCAAACAAACATCATAATGAGCATCGCTCACACACACACTCGCACGCACTCTCGCATACTCGCCGATGAGGTCCATTTTTAATTACATATATTAGACCGACCGCTCCACATTTTTTCATTTGATTTTCGATGTTCTTCGCCAATTTCGCCATTAATTAATCACATATACACACACGGACACATGCACGCCACGGGAGAAATGCACTTGGCAGTTGGCGGAAGGGAAAAACAATTGAAAATTGGACATTGGCTGCTGCTTGCTTTTGCAGCATTTCTTCGTCGCCTCGCGAAATACATATTTCTTTTGCTTTGCCGTATTTCTCGTCTCGTCTCGTCGCTTGTCTTCGGCGCTCTCTTTTCTCTTGCTCTCTCCTTCTTTGCTCTCTTCTTCTTTGCACATTTTTTCTTTTCAAGTGTCTCGGCTCCGGGGCCGCTTTTGAAAAGCCATTTTTCGCTTAAAATACGCTTAATTTCGATATGCATTTGACTCGCTTTCGTTGCCGGCAACCTGGCGAGCGTTTTCCGGAACTTTTCGCAATTGATTTGCACTTTTAATTACCGTTCAACGCAAAATTCTAGACCAGCACTTTTTTCAACGACAATTTTTTTCCAACACCTCCATTTTGTTTTGTTGTTGTGTAGTGTGCCCGGCTGTGTTCCTCGCTTATAAACTCTAATTCGCCAGAAAAGGGATGGTATTTTTTCATAAAACAGCAATGGTCACACCTAAGTTGGCTAGAGCGTAATAAAACTACGTAAGTGTACGAAAAGTACAATTTTTCGCCGCAAGGACCCTAGGACTTCAATCATGGTGGAGAACCGTGCTAGATGGAGCTTCGAATATATTAGCAGTCTGGCAACTCTGGGCTCATTTAAATTAGTTTTTCCTTTTTTTTATTTTTTCTAAAAATTGGCTCTTGTTCTACGCGGTTTTCAGTCTTTTATTCGCCGGCTTATTTTCTTCTTCTTCTTCTGTTTTTTCCCCATTGCCTCCATCACTCTCCTCATCCAACTCCTCCTCCTTCAGACATCCCTTCATTTCGTCGTCCTGCGAGTCTCCTTGGTTGTCATCCGAGCTGGCCGAGAAGACAATGGGGCCACCGCCCTTTACGAACATGATGGTCTTGCCCAGACGCCGGGACTCGGCCCTCAGGAAGAGCTGCCGGCAGTGCCGGTCCACAGCATTCTTGCCTTGATCCTCCGACAGGCCGAAGATGAAGGCGCTGAAAAAGGACAAGGAATTCGTGTAACCCAGAGACAATAACTGTTTGGTTCACTCACAGATTGGCCACATCGTAAGGTCCCCGCAGCTGGAACTGGTGCACCGCTCCGCTGCTGAAAATTATGTTCCGGGACTTTCCCTTGATGCCGTAATTGTGGGCCACCTTGATCATGTCCTTCCTGTTGTTCGAATCGGCAATCGCGGGTCCGTACTTGATCTCGAAAAACATGCCACGTCGCACGGCCACCTGGTAGGCCTTCCTATTCACCATAAGCCGCGATCCTGCCGCAGGATCGAAGGTTACCAGGTCACCGTTGAAGGTGGTGCAGCAGTGCTGGACACACATAGATTAGTCGAGAATTTCCGCGAGAAGAGTGAGCAAGGGACTTACGGTCAAGGCGGCATCAGTCTTGGGCTGGCCAGCAATCAGATTGAACTTGCGCAGATTCAGGGAGACGCTCTGGAAAGATGAGAAACCTTTAAGAAGTCATTGGAACTAGGGGGCGCCTGCCTGCCAGACTTACCATCGCGTGCGCCACATTGACATCCACGTAGAGAATGGTGATTCTCTGCAGGATCCGTAGCTTGTCCCCGAACTCCTTGCGCAGATGCTCGACCTTGTGCGGCTCGGGGAACATCTCGGAACCCCTCTTACCCGCCTCCTTCCGGCTGTGATCATACGTCTGGTCGATGGCTATGGTCTTGTAGCCCACTGCAAGGATTCAGCGATAAATACTCGCTTGGCGGCTCTGCCGGCTACTCACACTCCACCAACTCGTTAAGCAGGGCCCGCATCACCTTGTCGTCCTTGTTGAAGGGTATGGAAAAGTCGTAGAAAGGCCTTGTTTGCTCCATTTCCAGTTTGTTTTGATTTTACGGCGAGCAGCAAGCGTGCAACTGGTGTCTAGAGGGACCAGAGCTGCCGAGGGGAGAAATGCGGACGGTCGGTAAAGCAGTTCTGCGATTGTGCTGGTCACACTTGGTAAGGCCCAATTAAAATAAATGGTTTAAATTTCCCTCACAATTTGCAATTAAATTTCTACTTTAAAAACAAATAAAAACTTAATCTTCTGCTTCATTTAATTTGAACATAAACAAGAGGCGTCACTGGGCAAAGTCAGGGTCACAGGGGGTCCTTGGCATCGACTGGGGGTGGTGCTGGCTGCGCAGAATGCTCCTCGAACTGCTTGGCCTTGGCTCGCCGGGACTTGATCAGGATCCCGTGGCCGGGACAGTCACGGTCGGTGCTGTAGCAGCGGTCCTTGCAGCAGACGCGGCACAGCCGGAACTCGCACTTGGATCCCTGGGGATTGGCGCACTCCGTGCAGTATTCCAGGCGTCGCTCGTGGCGCAGCTGGATCTGGGCCTCCGTTTTGTTGGGTCTGCGCTGGCGTCGCCGCAGCTTTTTCATCCGCTTGCGGGAGATCTCGTTGCCGTCCTTGTCGAAGTACTGCCGTTTGGCTCGGCTGGGGTCCTCGGCGGCGCGTTCCTTCTCGGCGATCTTCTGGCGATGGGATTCGGGTGAGGCACGAATGTACGGCTGGCAGAGCCATGGCTCCAGGCGTTGGCGCTGCTTGGGGTTTAAAAGTTTGATTTTTGATTCCTTTAAGAGTACATAATCTTGGCTTACATCTTCCCCGGTTTCCGCGCTGAGGTTGACTTCCATATCTTCGGGCTCGTAGGTCATTTCGCCTCTTTGGTAGGGCTCGTACTTGGCCTGCACCGTGTCCACGACAGTCTGGAATTGCTTAAGCTGATTGGCAGTGGCCAGAGTCTCTCGGAGCTCCGAGTTCTGGCTGATGTTCATGCTGGAAGAATGCTAAGCATTAACTAAGCTGCAATTTCTGCATCCCGAGAGCCTTACAGGTGGTGGAAGAGCTTGAAGAGATGTCCCCGTATGTAGGAGCTGGGACATGGATAGAGGTCCACCAGCTCCAAGTACTCCTTCGCCATCTGCCAGACTGGCGGCGCGATGCCCTGGAAAATGGCCGGATTGTGCAGATTCCCCTCGGCGCTCATTACGCCGTCGACGCCCGTTGCCTCCAGGCAGCGGTGCACGTCCTCCAGGCTCAGGATGTTGCCGTTAGCAAACATGGGGATCTTGATGTGCTGCCGCACATCCTTTATGTAACTCCAGTCCGCCACACCAGTCAGCGGTCCCTTCTGCTCCCGCGTCCGCCCATGGACCGTGAGCAGTTGACAGCCGGCCGCCTCCAGCATCTTGGCATAGCGGATGGTCTTGTCGCGGTCCTCGAAGATGCGGATCTTGCAGGTCACGGGTATGGAGAGCTTGGCGTTTAAGGTACTCACTGAAAGTAAAAAATTTACAATGTAACAACTATATATGAATTCTTTGGCGGTCTCTCACTCACCAATCTCCGTTAGCAGCTCCCACTCTTCCTGGAGGAAGGACCCGTAGTGACCCCTCTTGGCAATGGCCTGGGGACAGCCCAGATTAATGTCCACCGCATCGCAGTGATCCTGTGCCGCCAGCGCCGCCTCCAGGATCTGTTCGGCATCGTTGCCGCAGAACTGTATGATCAGGGGTCTGTCGGCGGCACATGTCTGCAGCGCATCCTTCCGGTACTTGGGATCCGTGGCGAACAGGTTGGCATGGAACATGGGCGAGTAGCAGAGCTGGGCCCCGTATCGGCGGCACAGCATCCGCCAGGCCAGCTCACTCTGGTCCACCATGGGTGCCACCACATAGCGCGGTGATCCCAGTGTGGAGCGATAGAAGTCGTAGCCTTTTAGTTTGCAGGAAGACACTGGCTTCGTTCTCTCATCCGGGCCCTCTTTAGTGTTGACCATATTAAGGGAATTGTAAGCTGGAGGGAAAAGCAGGAAAAAGACGACTGAAGGATGATTAATATTCAAATTATTTATAATATCAAAGTAAATATAATTAAGCTTCTTCAAAGGAAAGGCAGAGCTTGTACTTTTTCTCTCTAAAAAGGCAGCTAAAATTAAAATCTCTCGTTCGCTACTGAGTAAAACCTACAGGCTCTCAGAGTTTTTATTTCTTATTAAGCCTCTCACATTACTCATCCCGTAAATGAGCTGCTCTGCTTTGACAAATTTCCGCAATGCAGTCAAATATTGAGGCTCATTTTTTGTGGCAAGGGGGACCACCCACGCATTTCCGCGGCGCGGCTAATTAGCGACACATTAGCAGGCCACCAAAAGTAGGTGCGGCCGAGCGACAACGGCGAGTATAGAGCCACGCACAGCTGGGCAAAGCGGCCTAAAAGCGGCTCAAAAGCCAAACAAATTCACATTGAGCACACACACAGCACGGGAGAAATACAAGAAATTAATGAAAAAGGTAAATATATATAAAAGAAAAAACAAGGGGTTTTAGGGG